>CACVKI010137995.1:0-22458 GCA_902732785.1 Trichogramma evanescens | reverse complement strand
CTCGAGTGCGCGCGTATATCTATGCGCTCTACAGTGCATGTACACTTGAGTCGCGACCGATTCCGCGGAAGATTTTTGTTACCGATCTCTCCTCGGACGCGAGGACCGCGCGGAAGATCGGTAAATAAATCGGTATGGTCAGAGTCGTATGATGATCGGTATGAAGCTCGAAAATTAAAACAGCGCTCGCGAATGTAATTTTGCGGTGTAGTACGTCTTTGTAATTATCCAGCATAGGTGCGCGCATGCTCCCTTTACGCACAGCGACAATAACGACTATGCATCGTTCGATCGCGCGTTTAACGCGCCGATCTGCCATCGTATAGCGGACACGATCATTATCTCATGCGCGCGGAAGGGAAAAAAGAACATCATATAGTAGGCTTTTATAATAATAGACGCTAATGATTCGAGCCCGCGCGTACAAAGTCTTCCGATCATCCGCGATCCGCGTCTAACTCGCTACTATTATACTACGCACACATAGAGAAGCTCTGCCATTCATACAAACGCCGCTTTTCTCACGAGGCTCTCTTTGCGCGACGCGACGCGCGCATCAACTACGCCTATAAATGCGGCTCTCCAGCTTATAAATTTCATAACCGCAGACGCGACGCTTTTTTATAATAAATAATACGTCTCTCTTCTGATGATGATATAGAACGGCAGCAGCAGCAGGCGAGAATATTATATTGCGTGACGCGCGCGAGCTCTAATCGCTATACATTGTATTGTATAAATGCACGCGACGCGACGATTCGTTTATTTTTTTCTCTGTCACCTTTTTACACCATGGGCAATTCCGGCGATTTAGCATTTCAGAGATTTGCAGCAGGGACTTAGCAGCAGCAGCAGCCTCGAGACGACGTCGACGATATAATAATATTAGGATGATAAAATGCGCGCGTCGAAGGAGAAATTTGGCATGTATAGCAAAAACCTGCACCGCAAAAGCACACGTCGTTGCTGCATCGCGTTCTTGGAAGATATTTTGACGAATCCGAGCAGCAGGTTTTTGCGGGGCCAGCGCCGTAAATAGTGGGGAAAAAAAAGGAGTCAGCGATCGCGTAAATTTATATAAAAATGCGCAGAGAGCCATGGTATTTCGATTGTTATGTATGTATAAAATACGCGTTTGAAATTATAAAATCCATCGGCGCAGGGACACTATATACTATACTATCCACGGCCGGACGCGACGACGACGACGATTGCCGATCTCGTATAATATACACAATACTCGATCTTGCCTATACGAGTGAGCGTATAATATAATGCGCGTAATATATACGTATTATAAGTATTATGTGTGCAAAGAACGACGACGTCGTAGTCGAGCGAAAGGTCGTTCTCAGCTCTTGCCGCATGTGTGTGTGTGTGTGTGTGTGTGTAGGCGTACGCGGCGGCGCTCGTATAATACCTACTTACATTCATATAGCCAAGGATCTTGGCCATGTTTGGACGAGACGGGACGAATTTCGCGCGCGCGGCACAGGCTTATTAATGCGCCGCGATCGATGCGTGCGTGAGCTATAAGGCGTCGTCTCTCGCCTCTTTCCAACTATTTTGCTGCTGCTCAATATACATACATCATTATAATACGTTTTTTTTTATGTTACACGCCGTGTAAAATACTCGGATATATAGGTTCTATGCGCCAGCTGCTAATCGATTTATACGTACGCGTGTGTGTGGGGCAAAGTAGAGAGAGAGAGAGAGACACGGCGGGGAATGCAGTTTCGACGCACGCGGCGGATAAAATAAATATAAATATATTTGTGTGTGTGTGTGTGTGTGTTTTTAACCAAACGACCAGTATAGTGTAGATAGAGAGAGAATGACGCGCGACACAACCTTTTGCGGGCGCGCGGACGCTATTTATTCGGCGAGGCAGACAGACAGATCGATTATGGGTCCGGCCGACGACGACGACGACAACGAAACTTTGTCTCTTTAAATTTACGCGTGTATACGTGTGTAAGGGAGCGCAGACACGCATTGAATTCCAAAATAATATAATACACATATCGGCGCATTACTTGCAGCAAAATGAATCACATCCGGTATACAGAGAGAGAGAGAGAGAGAGAGAGAGAGAGAGAGAGAGATTAAGTAATAATGCTCGGGCAGCGACGCGAGTCACTTACACGCGCAAAAAACACACTGTATAATATGCCTGCTGCTACACACGGCACAGGTAGGTAAGGTATATACGTGGTTTTTTGTGCTGCTCTGCTGCCGAAGACGACGCTGCACCGCGCACACATATATGTGTAATAGCTTGTCATCGTCGATCATTGAGTAATATTATTATTACACGAGCAGAAAATTTTGAAGCTTAGCGAAGAGATATCTCCTCGGCAGCTCTCTTGTGCGCGTAAAACGAGATACGTGTGTGTATTATTGCGAATTATTGCATCGACTTTGTATTATAGGCAGTTGCTGCTGCTGCGAAAGGTTCGCTGCATTATTTGCATTTTAAATCTGTCGCGTGAAAATTTATCGTGTCTTTCGCAATATTTCGCTACGCTCCTGTATAGCAGACACACACATGCCTATAATACACATGATTTTTTTCCCTGCATTTCGAGACAAATATACGACCTGCATAATAATATAGTAAAAAAAGATCTCCTTTTTAAGAAATGAGCGCGTGCGTTGTCTGCCTAATAAACCATAAAACTCGGGAACATTAATCGCCGCCTGCGTTTGAGTCTGTATATACGTGCGCGCATATTATTATATTGTAGCCAACAACGCCACAACACGACACGACAACACCCTCGAAAATTCCGCAGAGCCATCGTGGCGCGAAACGCAACACGTGTAACTGGTTGTTTTCTTTTCTTTTTTCCTTTTTTTTTTTCGACGTCTTTTCTGCTCCCTCGTTGCTAACAGGTAGCCGATCGTCAGTCGCCTGTTGATCCGGCCTGGCTATTGCTACTGCAATCTCGCAAACGTCCTGCTGACGAAAATCTTCGTTGTAAATGAAAATGTACAAGAAACGATTTATTAATATAGTACACACTGGAAACCATGTTGAGCTAGCAGAGCTCGATCTCGGGTTATACGAGCTCGATTCGATGCGTAGTTCTGCCAACGCAATTTTTTGAGTTGATACAGCTCAATTAATATTTTTCTATGACAACAAACGTGAACTGAGTCACGTCACGTCAATATCACGCGTTTGTAAGTGAACATAACCAGAATGTTCATTAAAATGAACATAGCAACATCTGACAGTTCAACGTTCAGCAACGATACAACATTTAGTTGTGAGGACTATATTTTTGGGCTCATACAGCTCAACACAATTAGCTAAATTTGGTTGAGCTGCTGTTCCTCAACATGGTTTCCAGTGCAGTATAAATGTAAATCGATTTGATCTAATGTAAATCGATTTAAATACTAATTGAACATTTTTTTGCTATACTTACAATACTCCATCTGTTGGTAGAATTAAGAAACTCATAATCAAAAATGACACTTTTGGTAAATCTTGATCTACCAATTCTTGCTAATTTGTACGAGGATAAATCTATTTAGATTCATGTTGCTTTCAAAAGTTTGTTACTACATATTATGAAGATCAGTGATCATTTATACTAATCAAACATTTGTTTCGCCATTTGCGAGTTTAGCAAAAGCTCATGATCTAGAATATTAATCATAACATTATCCTAGAAAATTACCTCATTTTTTAAATTAATATACAACTGTAAAGTTTAATTAACTTCTATAAAAAATTAAAGTCTAAGCAAATTGATAAATTGAAAAAAATCTTGAAAAATTCAACCAAATATAAAGAGAACTCTCGAGCTTTACTTCTAATGTCTATGGATACTACTAGATAATAAAATCAGCAGAAGTGACTTGATTGAATCGGCCAGAAAGAGAGAGAAAGAGAAAGAGAATCAAAAAGTCGAGCCGTTATCTTAATTCATGAGTATAACATGAACGATGCAAGCCCCAAAAGTAAAGGCGCTTGTCAAATCGATCGCTCGCAAAAAGGGACAAATTTGTATTCTGTCGAAACGACGCGTTTACGATTAATTGATTCACGTATCTCATTTAGCTGGAGACCGACTCGGGTAATTTTCTGCCGAGCGCATCCTTTTCGCCTTCTCCTTCTTAATTTCTTTTTTGGGTTTAATAAAATTTTTTACACATTCCCTAAAACTGATTCGCGCGGTCGAATGCGTCGAACGACATATATATCTCGTATGTAAGATCACTCATACCTATACGCGGGGAAATACATTCGCGAGCATGATTCACGTCAGGATCGATAAAGCAAATATCTCGAATATAAATTTTCATTGTCCTATTCGTTTCTTTTTTCCCTTCCAAGTTTTGCACGCGCACGTATAGCAGCTCCAATATTCGAAGTATGTACTTTGTTTCAATGAATTTTTTTTCAATTCCGCGTAATTGCACGTCTCGGCGTAATGAGTTTTCAATTCGAAACGACGTTGTTTGCGGCGCGTTGACGCGGTTGAAATAATGAATAAAAAAAAATGAAATATAAAATAAAATTGAAAAAGGTAATGGCTCGCTGGCTGACTGCTGCACGCGCGCGCTTAGCACCTTAAACGCACTGCGTCGAGCGAGATTGGCTGACGTTTCCTCGAAAAAATTTCATATCGCACCGATGAACACACGTTTATATATTATGAATATACCGAAAAAGTTTTTGCGTAAAAAATAAATCATCGTCTCTCTCGCTCGACTTTTTGCAATTAAGATCGACACCTGCATAATTTCATAGGGAATATACATCGTGCATATCGGAATGGAAAAAAAGGAGATAGAGAGAGAGAGAAGAAAAGAAGAGGCCCGAGAGAGAGAGAGAGAGATAAGAGAATTAGCACACAGTGGAAGATGAAGATAAGACGAAGTGAGGCTGTGCGGAGGCTGCACTTCTGCTGCATGCCTCTGGACTAAAATCCGCACTCATGTCAGACATATACACGCGAAATTGAATAAATACGTTTTCTAGCTGCGGAAAGTTAATAATAACAAGAAGAAGAAGAAGCTGAAGCAGCAGCGGTGGCGTCGGGTAGAGGACGATATAATGCATAATGCATCGCGGCGCGCGGCTCTCGAGATGCGCCTCTCCCGCTGCTACGGCTCAAAACACGCCATTATGTATTTTGCCCGTGGATTTTTAGCATAAGGTTGAATAAATGTTAAAATATATATATAGGCAATAGGCGCGCTGCAGACGCGCATACAACCCGACGTTTTCGAGCCGAGAGAGAGAGACGGAATAATTGACACAAAGTCGACGAGCGAGAGAGAGAGCGTAAGAGCGAAACCTTGATGCTTCCGAAGGGAATTCGGTACGTGTGTGTAACGTGTGTGTAGCTATGCTCCGGCGCAGCCTCGTGGGTATCTTTATTGTGTTGTCTTTGCCAGGGTGTGGGCCGCCGCTTCGAATTTTTCTACTCACATATACGTATAGGTATATAGGCTCGAAGGCAGGCGCGCGCGCATGCATGCACATGCCATGCGTCGTCGGTATAATACCCGTGAAAGCTTTGTCCTTGATTGGGAAGTGCGCGGCATGCCATGCACACACACACACACACACGCATGCGTATAGGACAAGAGTAAACCTTGAACTATGCGAAGGATATATGTGAGACATATATATATAAGCGACAATTGTTTTAATGTCAAAGTCTCTCTCGTGAGTCGTGGAGGAGCTTTACTTCTTTTTTTTATTCTTTTATTTTTTCATCGTTCCTTACGAATAAAACATGACCGAGCCGAGCCGACTCTTTCCACTTGTTGCGATTGAATTTGAAATTTTCATAAAGGAACGCGGGCAGAGCTCTATACATATACAGCCTATTCGAATATATATTATAACATATGGCGCGTCTACGATGTATGTTAAACGTGTAGTTTAAAAAAATGAAAAGAATAGAAAAAAATTGACTTGCATACATATGGGCAAATCTCCGGAACCTTGAGATATTCCTGAGTTTTCACGCAGGTGACTAGAATATAAAACTTATTTTGAAAGCTTTTATCGAGTTACAGATCAACTTTTCTATTAAAGTCACTGTAAAACATTTTAGAACTTTGCTCTTTCTCTTGTGATTTCAGCGACTACAAAAAGCCCCATTTAAAATGTTTCAATGAAATACGTTCAATGGATGCTACAACGAACGGAATTTCGGTCTGTTTTGCACTAACGATATTGCGTTACGTTGCCAAGTGGACGAACTATTTTCACCGCTAATATTCGGATAGGTTTAATCTCAGTCCCGGAAAAAGGCGTACCCGCAAGAGAGAAGCAAATCTTCGGGTTATTAGCGCCCAGTGTAGGACTATTATTGAACGCTTCGTGTGACTCTGTCTGTACGTGTGCGTAGAGACGTGTTTCCAGCACGATGATAGACCGTTCGCCGCACCAGTTTTGCCCACAAGGAAATTCAAGATGCTTGTCGATTGATATCGACAAAGTAGGAGTGACTCCCTTACATTAGTCGCTCAAGAATTTCGACGTTAAGTTTATCGCAGGTCGATTGACTTTGAATTAAATCATATAAAAAGAGAGCTTAAAGAGTTGAGCAAAATAAGGTAAATATTGGCTTATAATAACGGGTATATTTCCGAATGTTCTATACTTAATGCCAAAACTTTGCTTTTTCTCTTCTGGTTTCGAAAATTCGGTCATGCGCCACCTAGCGGCAGCCCGCGACAAATTAAAGTTATGTACATCTCATGCACAATGCTTTAGTATTATTGCGAGTACTGCAATTAAGTTACACGAATGAAGACCGAATGTACAAGTTTTTACTTATAAATGCACGAATTGATGAAGTTAATTTGCAGTACATTTACTTTAATTTTACAGCTAATCTACCGATTTTGTTGTTTAACTTTGATTTAGCAGAGTATAAAAATGTCACGCATTCGCGCAAAGCGACCAAGTTCTACAGAAGCTTTGCCCATATATTCTCCGTCACGTACGTTTCACTATCGCGCAACTGCCAACTAAAAATTTTCATTTATATGAAATTTTATCAAAAAGTAGCCGTGACACCCGCACACGTCCGAATTTATATTAAAAAAAAAAAAGAAAGAAGGAAACGAAAAAATGGAGGATGGGGTGCGAATCGTGCGTCTAACTCGACTTTCAACGTCGTCGTCGTGCAGCGTACATAATATCAGCTGCAAAAACTTATATACAATATAAACGTACAAAGTCTCGCGATGTTAATCGTCGAAAGGTCCCTCGCGTGCACGCGCGCCTGCGCGCAGTTGCGTATACGCATAATACCGCAAGCTGCACCACCACCACCACAAGTCTCGAAGAGGAGTCTCTCTCTCTCTCTCGCGAGAGGAGGCTGCGAGTACTACGCTATAACATAATATGCAGCGTTCGAGAGAGCCCGCGCGCGCGAGAAAGAAAGAAAGAAAGAAAGAAGAGAGTCTAGGCAGATAGTAGTAGTAGTATAGATAGTAGGAACCTCTACACTATGTGTGTGTGTGTGTAGTACTACGCACGGGATCTATCGGTGTGCGCCTATACACTTGCATGTGTGCAGCAGCAGCAGCAGCATAGGAGTAGAGTATCGTCGCGAGGCCAGTAACCTCTCTCTTACTCTCTTATACTCGGCGGCGGTGCATCGGAATGCCACCCGCGAGAGAAAGAGAATTTCTTGCCCGAGAGGCTCTCGGTGATCCTCTCCTCTATGCTATATACTCGCTTCCGCGAGTGCAACCAATACACACACACACACACACACATAGATACACACACGTATATATGTATAGGATCGACACAAGCGCGCAGCGCAACTTGAGCAATAGATACCGCTCTTTCCAGCTCGCGTGTATATATATATACCTATATACGAGTATGAAGAGTGGCTCTCTGGATGCAGCTGCAGCTGCAGTCGCCGAGCCAAAGGGGCTATTTTACACGCGAGTCTTTCCACGAGCCGAGCCTCCAGCGTGCGCATAAATGCGTCGATTTGACAGTCGTTGTATAGCCGAGCTTTATTATTTTTTTTTTGTTTCTTCTATGATCGGTATATATATGATACACCTAGTAATTGCCCAACGATTTTCATTATACGATTCGATTCGTAATTCGCTCGACCTATACCCAGACGTTAAAGTGAATCAGCGCGACAAAATTGTGCTATTATGTACATTATTCGATTGCAATAAATTATTATCCTCGGCGCGGCTATTTGACTCACGAAAAGATCCTTGGGCATTTTTTATGTACACAACAGAGCTATTACTCAGCCGCCGAAAGAACTCGCGTACTTTTTGCGAAATTTCATTCATGCCTAATTGAACGCTGTGCTCATAGTGTACATAATACCCACTTCCGGATCGGATCGTCGTATATAATTAAAATACGTATCTTAGTGCAAAAATCAATCGCATATACGATCGAAATAAAAAAGGTGTGGCTCGCGTTTAAATCCTCGACGTCTGCACTATATCCTATTTGGAAAAAAATAAGGTACAGAGTGAGAGAGAGATAGAAAAAAAAAAAACGAGGCGGATTCAGGTCACGGTCGATGCGCGCGAGAGATGTGTTAGGATGCTGTGTGTGTGTGTGTTGTATTGCAGCAACAGCAGCGGCTGAAAAAAATGCGCGCGCCTTACCTTTTTTGATCGGAGAGTCTCGATGCAGCGACTCCTACGTAAATGTAATATCCATTGCATAATATATATTATACGCGTTGACATTTTTTTCAAAGCGAGATTTTCTAGTAGCGAGTATATAGGTATTATATTATGTTATAAATCTCGAGGGAGGAGGTGTTGCTTTTACGAGACAGATATTTTCGGGCAATTACGCATGTGTATACACAAAGTCGATATTAATCGCCCAATCGAATCGTCTTTTCTTTCTTTTTTTTCTTTTTTATTCGAGCGAAAAAGTCAAATCCAAGCACCGATTCATGTGCCAATATATAAAGTATATGTATAATAAAACTTTTTCGCGCTTCTGCGAATCTCAAAGAATAGCGAGCAAGAGAGAGAAGAAGATTATGCTAATTGAGGGGAGATACACTTTGGACGTGTGCGCGCGCCTGCAATGCAGCAGCGTGTGTATATATCGAAAACTCTCCTCTCTATCCTTTTATAATATCTGCATATTTTTGAAATGTATAGTAATATATAATATAAAAAACACGTGTTCCACGGCGGCAGCGATATCTTGATTTTCGATCTTTATTCGCCCGTATTATAGCATAGAACACCGCATAATAGGTGAAAATGGATGTATATGCGATTTATTCGCGATCGCCAATCCGTCTATATGAAACGTCTATAAATTTTTGAATAAAATAAAATTCCTCCCGCTCGCTCGCGCCCACGTGTGTTTGTTTTTATTTTTTTTCCCGTCGGTGATCGCGCGCGCAATAATATAATCGAATCCTCCTCGCTTCTGCTGCTGCTGCTGCTCTCTAAGCCTCTCCACTGGCCGATAGAGATATTCATCATAATACAGCTTAAAATTATCGTGGCATATTATAATTCCTCCCGTTCCAGCGAAATCACAGCTTCTTATATTAAAAAATCGATTTTTCAGCGCGACGATCCGCTGGTGCCGCGCAGTGCGTAGGTTGTGCTCTGGCACACGCAGGGGAAGAAAAAAAGTAGCGGGAAAAAAGCTGTAAAAATTCCAGCACCAGCAACAACAACAACAACAACAAGAACGAGTATAATGACAATTCGAGCACATACACACACGGATCAAACTCGATCGTATCAAAGGCATGGGGCTCTAGCTGTACAATAAAAGGTTCACCTCTCTCTCTAACAACATGCATAAAGACATACACGCACAGCTGCAGTACCGTCGCCGCTCATGCGTTTTGTGTCGTGCGGCGCGTGCTGCGGAGCTGAGAGCATATATATAGAGATCGTTTCGCAACGCTACATCGAAGGTATGAGGATTTTTGCGTCCTCGGACCAGTTTTCTAGCCGTCGCGCCGATCGCCTCGCGGAGTATACACCATACGCAGCCTGCTCTGCTCTGTATATACCGTGTGCCCCCATGCAGCCTCGCGCGGCGTATCTCGCGCGCGCGTGTGTCCATTGGACTTCGTGACAGTTCATTTCTGCATGCAAATATCTATCGGCTCGGGCGCGCGGCTATTTGGAATTATTTTATGTGACTGGCCGCTGCCTGTGAGTTATATTGATTGACTGATTTTTGTGTGTGTGTGTGTGTGTGTGTGTGTAACTCGAGACTCTTATAATATACGTACGTCCATATTCATTTTGCCCTCTCTCTCATCTCTGGCGCGCGACGTGCATTACGGGTCGAAAAATTTTTAATCAACTTTTGTGGACTAATGCTTATCGATCCGCGAGATGCGCGCTGATGATATATTATGAAGGTCTCGAGTTACTCAAAAAAAAAATAAAAGAAAAAAAGATTTAATCTCCCAGCGCGCATATAAGAGAGGTCTTTAATTAAGGGCATATTAGACCCCCACTGGAAACCTTTTTTTCGGGCTTTTGCCCCGGTAATTTGCAGCAGCAGCAGCAGCAAACGTATATTCTTTGGGATTTTTGCACTTACCCACATACATATACACCACTGGAGGCCATGAGGCTTTTGTCCGAGCTGGCTGCTGCTGTCGTGCCTTTTTGGTATTTCTCGTTTGCTCTCGCGCTCGCGCGAGGAGAGGCCACCTCTTTTTTCCACTCGCGTATATGAACCTGTAATTTTACCTGAAAACATCGTATGCATTTTCTCGCTCTCTCTCCTCTCATTGGGGGCTGCTGCTCCTTTTTTTTTTTGTTTTCTCCCGAAAATAAGCCACCGCCGACGTAATATTTCGCCTCAATAACCTTCAATTTTGGCAGAGAGAGAGAGAGAGAGAGAGAGAGAGAGACGTGACTGTGAACAATATCAAAACTCATGCATGAGCAGCAGGTTTGAGCACACGTGATGATTATGATGTGTAATGTATGCAAAGTAGACAAAAGGGTGTTCCAATAAAATGTATCATTTCTCTTTATTGCAAATGACATGATCGTCCTTAATAATTCAACTAACAAGATAACAATTTCGAATTTATATTCATTAATAATTTTTTTTTTTTATTTACTCGTGATCGTCGATAAATTTTTTATTTCTGTCCTCACCTATAAAAGATCTACGATAGCACTTTTGTTGTAAGAAATATATCGTATTAGCTATTAACAAAAGTTTCCGGGACCGGGTCAATTAGTTCGTCATCTATATAAATATATTGATATATTTTTGGCTTCAATTACTAAATTTTTCATAAGTTTTTTTATTTTTCATTTATATATACTTTATTTTCATTTTATTTTTTATTTTCATTTTTATTTTTATTTTTATTTTTTTTTTCGTACGAATATTCGTTGGTGTTTGACAAAAGGCAGTTGGCATTTAATAGGCTAGTTATTAAGTTAATACACTCAAGCAACGTCGAATAATTCGGGAGTTCTTTTTTTATTTGCAAACATCTTTGGAAAATTTTGCTTCGTTATTTTTTTTTTATTATTTTTTTTTATTGCAGTTTTATGTATCAGTCTTCTGATGCTACGTTCATCGCTTTTTCGGCCTCGGAGTCCCGCAAACGCATCAATACATTATTTTTACTAAAATTAATTATCATTATAATAGACTTCGCTTACAAGAGATCACTTAGTTTTTTCTTTTATTCCTGTGGTTGTCTGCTCGTATATATATAATTAACTTAGCATTAATTTTAATTTTTCTTTTCTTCGTCTTACTTCATTTATGCATAAATTTATTTGAATAATAACCGTCGTTACTAAAATATCTTTTATGTCATTTACAATTAAAAATGCAGCAATTAATATTGATAAATATGTGTACACGCCTGTATATAAACGCTCGTGTGGTTATTAAGACTAATTGAGAAAAGAAAAAATAGTTGCGTTTGAAAATTTTTTTGAAGTTTCACAAGAGTATATGTACACGATTAATACAAAATGATTTCCTCTCTTAAAAAGTACCATAACCCGGTTTTCTTTCGCTATCTAAATAAAAATTGTTTTTTACGAGTATCGTTCAGTATTTACATGAATTATCATTTAAAATTACTTCATTCATGCTAAATACACATTTCACATCCCTCGTTGCGGCGACATCGACATGGATTATTATTTTTTCCTTTCCCCCAGTTTTATCGTCTTGCGTATATGCCTTCGATAATTAGGCACTCGACGGATAAGTGAACTGGTCAATAAATTTTTATTATCGTTTCGTTGCATTATCATCATTCATCAGGCGCGACAATTTTCTCGATTCTCGAAGATTTCTTACATATATTTACGCTTTGGCTACACATTATGTACATTGCTAAGATAAAATGAAGTACGAATATATATATGCGCAAAATAAAATTCGTTTGGATTCATAAGATCGGAGACGTGGAAAAAATTGCACGTTTGGATTATATACACAATCGAATGGTTAATATTTTTTTTCTCTCTCCAAACGCTTGATAAAGAGATAGGAGCCTTCCAGCGGTTAGCGCTCAAAACTAATTTTCTTCCGTACACGAAGTACATTTCAATTCAGATAAATCTTTTGTTTCATTTTTTCCTTTCATTTTTATTTTCCGTGCAAACCTCTCTTGTCAGGCTTCCTTTTTTCAACTACAATTCCCCAGAAACGTTTATATTAGAAAAAAATTTGGAGAACACACTTGAAGCCATTTGGTCCTCCACCATTGTTCGAATGGGATATAAAGCAAAATTTAACTTTACACGTATTATCTGGAAAAGCATACATTTTTTCGCGATAGTCGAGTTTTGCGTCGTTAATGCCGAACAAATTATTAATTTCACACAACACTCAGACATATATAAGTACATGTTTGACATCCAGCGCATATCATTGTCTTACTCTCTTATGGCGAGCTAGTTTTAATGTTCTTTCTTAATTAGGCAGTGAATTTTGCCAATTTTTTTTGGATCTATGACATAGTTATATCAAGATATTTTTAACAACTTTCGTATACGTCCGTGTTAAGATGTGTTTGTGTATGTGTGTGTGTGTGTGTGTGTGCTATTATATAGGACACAATGTATTCGAAGGCACGAGAGCCTAAAATATCCCACTTTTTTTTAAATGTCTCTTTAACTCCCATTTATATCGTGGTTTCTCCATTTTGTCATTGGCACTTGGCGGCAATGGAGAATTTATAATAACGCATTTGAATATCAAAAGTGATGCATGATGATATTTTTATAATATATAGTAGTAGTAGTAGTCTTCGCGTTCGGCATATCTTTCCGAGGGGGTGGGTCGAAAAATCAGTGTCAGACAGAGCGCAATTATAATTGTTACGAAAATTGGAGATACATGGTAAATTTATGGGGAATAATATTTATTTTTAGATTTTATATTAAGTCATGAATAATAATCCGTACTAAATTGTAGTGTGTATATCTTTAGACTATACAAATCTTTTCATAGCACATCTGCGAAATTCGTCATATGTATTTATTTTACACAAACTCTCACGAGGCGGCCTAGTTCAACTATGACCTTATTTTTTTCCGTATTTTTTTTTCTCTCGTCCAACTATATATCTTTAGTGTACACATATACCTATATATTGTATATATATATAAATTGAGATCTCAGAAATACAGCTTGGTATTGGATGTAATGTTTTATATGTGGTAGGTATGTATTTTGTATATACATGCGCACATAATTATATCATAGCTTACTTATTAAAATTATTGACTTATTTATAAAGTTTTACAGGCGTTATCACTAAGCTTTTTTTTTTGGATTCTCTGAAAAATATTATTATATTTTCATTTGCGTATTTCGAAGCACTATTGGCGAAATCATTAAATTTACTTTATTTTTTTACTTCACCTATACTTTTAAAAATTGCTCTTCAAACTTTTGAATCTCAAAAAATAGCATTTCCAAATGAGTTTTTTTTTATTGCGGAGAGCCTCTTTTTGACTTTTGCTTGATTTGGGGAAAAAGTGTAAAATTCTGTATTTTATACACGTTCGAAAGGGGAAAATCAATAAACTTGAGAAAGAGAGACGCAGAGAGAACGAGACGGCAGTATATTTATGGTGAACAATCATAACTTTTACGTTATCATCATCATCACAATTAAAAATCTGTTTTGTTTTCCCGAAACATCAAACTATAACATATATACCTCTTAGAATTTTTTCAACTTATCAATATTAACATTGTAATTGTAGCTTAAAATAATGTTTATGTGTATAATATATAATATTATGCTACACGTACATACATGGCCGATCTGCGCGAGAAACTTTTTGGCTATATACGAGGAATTTCAACTATGAAAATGTCGAGCTTTACGCGTTATAGAATTTGTGAATTTTCATCCCAAAAATTTGGAAAATTTCCAGGCAGAAAATCCTACTTGAAACTTTGTGTTTTTAACGTCACTCAAAGGCTTTAGCTGTAACTTTTTGAAATTTTTAGTAAAATCTCGACACAGCTGAGAATCGGCCATGTACACACGTATATTCGTACGCATGTCATAAACTTTATGTCAAATTTCACACTCTCGTATATATTATAGTCACACGAAATAGACTATGGAATTTTCGGCTTATATATAGCAAGGCCTGGGCAAGGCCCTAAAATCGCGTCAGCGACCTGACGAGCCAACGTCTCCTCCTGCCGACGTCTCGGCGATTTCTGTTCACGTTCCTCTGCGCCGGGCCAGCTGTGTCATTATTGTTGCCGACACCGGCAGCAGCCTCGACGTCGTGTCTGGGCGACGAGTTGGCCGCGTACGAGTCCATTATGATGAATTCCGCGTGCTCGTCGTCGTCGTCGTCTAAGTCGTCGTCAACGACCACAGTGGGAGGAGGAGAAATGGGTGGCGCGGGCGCGACTCGGGCCTTGGCCTTGCGTCGTCGTTATCCGAGGTGGCCGCCGCCGCTCGTCGTCTTGATCGCGGGCGACTGATGCATGGCCGCCGGCGTGGTGGCCTCCTGCATCTGCAGCTGCAGATGGCTCGTCGAGGCCTCCTGGAAGACGTCGTCGTCGAGGGTGGGCACGTCCACGTCGTGGAGCATCATCGTGTTGTGGGCACCGTCGAGCACTACCCCGTCGCAGCAATCGGTCGGTCCTTGTCCTTGGCCGTCCGGCTCATCATGCGACGGTAGCTCGACGGTCCAGCATCAGGAAACGGGCCGGTGCACCAAGAGCTCGGGACGCGCACGACGCCGGCGGCCACGATGATGGAACAAAGGCCGGAAGCGCCTAGAGGAGCAGGAGCAGAAAAGCAGAGAAACGAGACGTGCGTTAGTTATTACTTTTATAAAGTCGATGTATATATACGGCTCTAGAGCTCTCTATGTGTATTGGAGTGTATAGGTGTGTGTTCATAGCAAATAGAGAGAACGAGAGATCCTTCGCGAGAGAGCAGAAAAAAAAGCTTTATTAAAGCACACACACAACTGTCTTTCTCTCGCGGCCGGATCGCTTCGTTCTCGGGTGCACATATATTAGTGGCTGGTGGTGGTGGTGGTGGTGGACAGTGGAGTAGTGGCGGAGAAATTGCGAATGAGTCATCCATTATTATTAACGAGGTTTGATCAAAGAAAAGCTCTTATATAATAAATATACGTGTGTTACACACATAATACACACACACACTTACTTACACTTACAACTTGTATTATAATATTATTGTGCATCAGCGTGAAGGATGATGATTCAATAGGATATTTACACATGGGTGCTCTTTATAATATATATTTTTTATATATATATTTTATATATAGTGTAGGGGGCTTGTGGTGGAGTGTGTGTGTATGTGCTGCAAACTCAGCTGCGAATGATGAGTACAGTGACGACGTGGGTGCATATATATACTCATATCATTATGGTGGTTTTATATTATTGTATATCATACTCTATTACAGGTGCATATTATAGTATCTCGATCTCATCGGTTTTATCGATTCCAGCAAAAAAAAAAAACACTCGATAAAATCGATGGATCGAAATCAGTGCGATTTGGGTATACAGTATATCAATACCGTTAACAACTAAAGGGATAATAATCAATTACGCAACCTATGGGTAATGAAACTAACTCAGCTGATATATAATACGTGTGTGGGTTCATTATACAATTATAATCTTGAAGTTCTCGTCCAAAATTAGAGATATAATACGTCAACGTGTATTGTGCTCGCATTCAAATATACAAGTAATTATACATATGTACGGGGTTGTGCAGTAGCTGCGTTCTTGTATAATTTTAGTTTATTAATATAATGGACAATGCCGATGCTGATGATTATAATGATGATGATGATGAAACAATTGATGAGTGGTGGCGTTTATTTTTTTTTTAATATGCAGCTCTAAAAAAAATTGACACATTCTCGACAGAGTGAGAGAGTGAGATAGAGAGAGACAGAGAATATATTTATTATTATTATGGTGATGGTGTATTTATGGTACATACTGACGACACTATCCGATTAGCCATCGTCGACGGGACGCTAGCGCTGGCAGCACTAGCGATAAGCCACGACGAGCATGAGTGGGCTGTCGAGCAGGCCGAGCTTTATTGCACAAGGTTATAAATTATATACAATCTTTTTTTGTTTCTTTTTTTTTTCTGTTGTATTTCAGCATTTTCTCCAATTATCGTCGTGTGTCTTTTGTGTGTGTGTGTGTGAGAGAGAGAGAGGGAGGGAGAAGATATAATAATAATGAAAAATAAAGGAGCTACTTTGTGTGTGTAAAGCGCGCGACGCCCTCCGACCTTTCGACCGTACGTAATAATATTTTATATTTATATTGTACCGCACGCGAAGGTAAAAATCGCCACGTGTGTGTATAGCTCTTTGTGTCCGGATCTGTCCGAGGCTCGAAAGAGAGAGAGAGAGAGAGAGAGAGAGAAAAGACACCCCCCGCGACGGTGCTAGAAGCTAATTAAGAAAAGCACGTCGCGATCCTATGTAACAAAAGCCTCTTGAACCCGTGTAGCGTACAGTGTCTGGCGCGTTAATTTTGTATACGAGAGATGGAAAATAGACTCGAACGAGCAATTAACGGACGGGTCGGGGCATCCTAAGGCCGTTTTAGTTGTGTGTATACTACCAGTACCACTAAAAGCATTGTTACTGCGTTGCTGCGGCTATTAAAAACGGCCACATTTATATACCCCTCTCACTTTGGTAGATCCCGCAATGGGAGGCGCGTCGCGGGTCGACGTATCGAAACGTAAACATAGACGCGCACATGGGATCTGTATATACAATCGGCGAATCGATGTATGCGATGTATTTTTCTAACGACTAATTGAATGATTCGAGGGTCGATCGTTGATATATTCACACTAAAAATGAGAGATGTGTGTGTTTTGTATGGTGATTGTTTTTTTTATCTGTGCTGAATGATTAAAGAGATACATAATACATGTTAGACGATCAATATGTATTGGTAGATTAGACTAATACAATAGAAGGCTTAATAATTATTGATATATGTGAGTGCTCTTGGTTATTAAGATATAGATAAAGGGTATACATTAATAAATCGGTGGTGATCGGAATTTGCTGATATCAAATGTACATCGGTAACAATTACGGCCTAATGATTCACAATTACAAATATATAGTTAATATAATAAAATGATTAAAGGCAGACAAGAGGGGGGTTATTACGTGGGGGGTGTATACGGCGTGTCGGTATGTGAGTGTGTTACAGTGGGGGGGTTAAAGGGGGGGATTCACGAGATAGAGACAGATAGATAGAGAGATAGATCAATTACAATCGCGATGATCGTGCGTGTTGTTGTTGTTGCTGTTCATTTGTTGTATACCTTACAAGAGCGCGACTGAGGCGCTTCCAGCCGAGCTACTGATGCTGATGATACTTTTTCTCTGTATCGCCTGATCGTCGTTTCGTGCGCGACTACTTTTGTGTCGTCACACGTTATACCTGATGCATTTTTTTTTTGCGTGTGTTTCGTCCATATATAAAATAATGATATAACACGTCAGACATCATGGTGGTATATGGTGGCATAAATATTTTAATTATTGATTGTTTGTCATGTGGTGTATGTGACAATTTTGAAAGAGGAGTACGTGAGTTTCGCGAAAGCTTCGGATTTATATAATACGCGTGTGTTGAGACATCAACTTTTGTTGTTTTAGTATAAACCTTATAAGAATGTTGCTTTGTCCGTGCGGAAGCTTTGAGATGGGCTCGAAAACGTGTTTTGGAACCAAACATAGTCAGCCAAAGTAGTAGTAGTATTAAGTGCAACCGTCTTGCGTTTCAATATAAATATATGAATCGAAAATTGTTTTTCTACTTGCGAGTTTACAATACGCCATCTGTCGATGGAATCGAAGAGCTCGTGATCAGACAAGATACCTTTGATTAAAATAAAATGCGGATTCTGAAATGTTCCTCCAATACATCTTTCCACGACAAATAAAAGTTTAAACAAATTAATGAATTTAATTTATCATTTCGAATTGAATTTGTACGTGTGCTTGAATTTATATGTTGTTTCAATCGAATACGTTGGTGTGCTCGAGTAAATTTTTTTTTTCTGTTAATTCAAATAATATTTTTAATTTTCTTTTATTTTATTCGTCATTATGAGCTAGGTTAGCACTGGGCCCCCCCAATACACAACCGAATTCAATTTTTTTTAAAATGTCACGTTACGTAACGTGCGTAAAAATGTAGACAAGAAACAATGTCGGGTAACACACCCACGCATAGTATACATCTCTCCTCCTGGCGAAGATGAGTTGCCCCGTGTGGGGCTAATGCCCGTGATAATAATAACGGGCATTCGCAAATGGTATATATCTCTATATCCTGAGGTAGCAGCTATAGGCCGTCGTCATTGGAGCGTACTCGTGCGCGTACTATTAACGTTTCGCGCCACCTGCGCGCGATTCGCTCTTAACTTCCGGAATATACGAGGAATTGAAGAAAAATCACTGGCCGAAAAGTGCGAATCACGTTTAAAGCAGATATATACCGAGAAGTCAAGGTTAAAACGAGAAATTATCAAACGCAAATTACGCGAATGTTTATAGACATCGACGTTATTTCGTGAAAAATCCCGAAAAACCTGCGTTCGAACGTTTTCCATTTCAACCTCGAGCCTTTTTCGCGGCTTATCTCGTTAACGTTGTTGGCTTATTAACCGTTGCCCATATTACCTGCGCGTGCGGCTATATTAGATTTTTAATTTTCCCCCGGCGCACTGCACGCGAAGGGCAAATAAAAACAATGAGCCGCGGCAGCAGCGGACGAGTATCAGGCCGTTTGCTCTCATTATGCGCTGCTGCTGCTGCGAATAAAACTGCACACTATACCGTGCGATGCAGCAGTAACAGCAGCAGCAGCTGACGGTGGTGGTGGCTCGTTCCATACTACTGCGGACGCGGCCGCACGGAGAAATGGTATAGAAAAATAAGTCGAGTGAGCGAGCTGGGGATTCTCTACCCGGGGCTTTATTTAGATGATTCTATTGCGCGCGAGTGAGAGAGAGAGAGAGCTCGAGCGTAGGAGAGAGAGAGAAAATATTATCCAGACTTTATGCAATTCTCCAGAATACATCCAGCGCGCGGGCGGGCGTAAATTTAATTTCATTTGCTTTTTAACTAATCGCCGCCGTGTATACCGCGTATAATACACGTAAGCTTCTGTGCGTATGCGTACCATATCGCGAGCTCAAACGGCAGTCGTAAAATTCCAAAACACTGCGTATACACGCGACATGATATTTTATAAATAATGCGAATCGCTGCTGCGCTACGTCGTAAAGGTGGCACTTTTACTTCCGAGAACGTCTAAATACGCGCGACGTCGCGCTTTTTTATCGCTTTTACCCGCGTGAATCGGATGTTTCGAACTTTTGCGCGCACGAATTACATTAATCGAGTGGCGTTTACACCTGTGAAATAAGCGATCAAACTCGTGTTATAAAACCACGAGTGATATAGCAGTGACCCCTTGCGTGTGTCTGTGTGTGTTCCACGACGGCGACCGCTAAAAACCTCGTCGGCGAGTTTCCATGTAAAATTAGACACATTTCGCGTCGCGGGAGACTCTGGCGCGCGTCAAGAGCCAGTCCGCTGTAAGCTCGACACGAGTCTTGTGTATTTTTCTTTTCTTTTTTGTCTTTTCCCATTATTTTTGTCTTTCCCGCGCGCGAGCGCGCCAAGTTGGAATTAATCTTCCGGCCGAGTGGAGAGGAGCTTGCCTAATCGAGACTGCAGAGAGACGGTTGGCTCGAGAGAGAGAGAGAGAGAGAGAGAGAGAGAGAGAGAGAGAGAGAGAGAGAGAAGTTGGAAAATTGGCTTCTATGTAGGTGATACGGCGCGGCCACCTATTCGGCTTTCGACATCCATTTTCTACTCGATTTTCTCGGTTTTCGCGTCTATTTACCCTGGTAGAAGTGATCGATATTAACGATGGACTAATGATAAAAAATCATATCTTCTTTTTAATATATTGCCATTAATTCGTTTGTTTTTAGTGATTTTTTTATTAAAATTGTTAGGAATATTGAGCGTATTTTCAGTGATTCAAAAATGATAATTTTTTAACCAGTTTAAATACGATTACTTTGAATACGATGATAGAACTTTAAACCTCTACCGCTAGATGGAGAGTACCCGTCCACCTTTAAATCTACAAGTGGTAAATTGAAAATAATTGTATAAGGCAAAGCGCAGTTTTTAAATTAATATAATCCAATCTCTAATGTATACTAGGCAGAGAATACTCTAATGTATACATGAATGTATACTAGGCAACGAATTTCATACAGTCAAAAATTGTCATCAAAGAAACCCGAAACATTACGTATATACATAAAATGTCGACAAAAACTGAACAGTTTTGATTGGTATATGCGTTCTCGCTTCCAATCGAACTTTTTCGTTAGCTGAAAAATTATCGAGCATTTCTACCAGTGACATAGGTACACACATTCGCTCGTTTGACCCATAACACGAGTCGATCGCGAGCAACAATACGCGAGAAATGCACACACCCGCGAATAAGCGCAGCAATGTATGGCCGCGTTGCGTAATACAAGGGTCGAATGCCGCGTACACACACACGCGCATACATGGGAAATTTCCTCCCGTCATTAAATTCAATTCCCCGTAATCTTTCGAGCAGCCGCAGCAGCAGCGCATATATAAGTAAATTACACGCGCGCGAATCGATCGGCCGCAATACATTACACATACACGCGTGTAATATAAGGCCCCCCTTCATTTTATTGGGCCCAGCTCGCGAGTAATACGCACGTATATATATCTCGATATATAATTCCAATGTTTTCTCTCGTTATTATTATTGCTGCGAGAGATCGCGTCGGTGGCGCGGATTACCGTATAATATACACGCGGAAGAAGTAAGAAGCAAAAAAAATAAATAAAAGGGTACGATACAATAAAGATATAGGTAGAGGCGCCGCTGCTGCCAAAGCTTAAATATCGAAACGCACGCGATCCATTATACGGCCAATTATATATCTATCTGTCTGTCTGTGTTATAATATGACGAAACGTTATACGAGCGCGTCATTTAAAAAAAAAAAAGAATTATAACGATAATAACAAAGTAGATGTGCGGTGAGACACAGCGCACCGACTGAAGAAGTCATTTTCGGTATATAACATAATTGTCTTACTCCTCCGCTGCGCGCAGGTGTTAATAACACGTACCCCCGTCGTATATAGGATTAGGAAATCCGTACGGTTTTTAATCTTCCTCGCTCGCGGCTAACAGCGGCGTCAGCAGAGACGAGACGTGTATATAATAATAGCAATTCGTTAAAAAAAAAAAAAAAAAAAGGGAGTCGAATCAAATTCTCACCTGGATCAGGCCTCTTGGAGCTCGCCACCCTTGACCCCGGGCACGCTGTGATGGTGCCTCGACGCGAGCTTGTGGGCCAGCTCGTGCATCACGTCCCGATAGATCACCGTGTCGAGATTTTCACCCAGCATGTAGAGCAGGAACCAGTCGCCGACCTTGCCGCGCTTCACGATCGTCTCCACGGCCTCCTTGCGCACCAGGCGGAACCTCAGGTTCAGCAGGAAGACCCGCATGCGCGGCGAGAACACTATTACGAACTGCACGCACGAATTTGTATCATGATTAATATTCGCGCGAGCGGTTAATTATTTTGTAATTATATATCGTGCACCCGATATATACCTTATACTTCATAATAATATGCATTTGCCGGGGAGTCGCGCGTGCGAGTGGAAAAAATAATTCAACCTTGCCGAGCGTAAAGCAGTACTCGCTCGTAATATTATGGCATTTAACGTAGTTGAGATATATATGGGCTAAGCCATAGTTAGGGTGATGATCAAAAAATTTTTTTTTCTCAAATTATGTACTTTTGAAGAGTACATTGAAAAGTGAAAATCCTG
>CACVKI010137990.1:0-11671 GCA_902732785.1 Trichogramma evanescens | reverse complement strand
GAGAGGGTCTCGCCCTGGAGGAACCGCCTTCGTGATCACGGTAGCCTCTGCGCCAGGTAAGTATGCTCGAGGCTGGTTTCGCTCCCCTTTAAGTACACGCTGACCCATGCTTCGCTTGTGGATTGCTATTCAAAGCGGCCAAGCCATCTGGTGAGAAAAACGTAAACTATTCCGGGATAAAAATACTCTGCGAGTAAATCGTATGTCATAGCGTCACCGGATGTATTGGAATCGTAATAAACGACCGATACGAAACAAAATTTAAGCAATAACATACATTTTTTTTAATTATTCTAAACAAAATTAAAATGAAAGCAATAACTGTTTATATAATCTTTGTTGTATTGCTTTACCACGAGATTATTTTTCACATCAATCAAAAAATCATTCGAAATTTTCAAGTTCGACAATGTGAAAATTGTTTATGATAATATTGTTTATCATTCGATTTATTTGTTTGTATATTATCCTTACGACGTAACAATTTAAAATTTTAACTAGGCATCGATTCCTTCGAGAAATATTTTGGCTTTCTGAAACTGAATTATGAGTCAATACAAAAGAAATGTATAAGAAAAATTAAACCATCGATAGAGTTTATCATTATTATCATTAAGCATAAATTGAACGATGGATCCTTCTATTTAGCACAACGAAAACTAATTCAATAAATTATCTTTTGGTATTATGGCTTGTTTGGTCGGGAAAGACAACATTCAAACTAATTTGTTTTTACTATGAACATGGTCGGTTTTCCCGGAACAGTGTCAAAATCGTTCATAATTATATCGTTTAGTATTGAGGTACCGATTTATTCGTTTACACATTATCTTAACAATATTTGTCACGATTAAAAATTATAACTTGACGACAATATCTTTGCGGAATTTTTTGACGTTCTGAACTATGTTCTTCCAAACAAACTCTAGACAAACAATATCGAGTTCACGAAGAAAACTTTGAACGAATAGTTCCTGATGCTATATAAGAAAAAATTGGATATTTATTACAAAACCTGCCACCTACGCCATGAAATTATTGGCGTGACCATTATGAATTGTGTTTTGATGTGTTATCATGCTTAATTCTAGTGTAAATGCCTTTTTGACAATATCACAAACGTATTTATTGTCGTCTGAAACAACGATGCCGTATTCACTTGAATTATTTTCTGAGAAAACTTCCTCGAATTCTTTCTCACTTTTATCCATTTTAGTATCTGAACTATACAACCGGTCTTCAATTTTGTGCTACAGAAAGTACAGAGTAAAATTTATGATAGCTGGTTTCACGGGGGGAAGAAAACTATTAAACTAATTTATTTTTACTAGAAACATAATCAGTGGGTCGAGGGACGAAGAAAACACTTCACGAGTATGAAAAAGTATTATAAAAATTAAAATTTCTTAAACACAGGATACGAAATCTATTTACACTTTGAATTTAGAAAAATAACGATTATGAACGAGCGGACGTAACTCAGTTATTCAGCATATACTAACTTCGAGTCGAGAAGTCGACAATTGGTTCATACATATCCATACTGGAGACTCTCGGCGTGCGTAAACGAGTCGTCGAGCTTCACCAAAAAGCGCCATCATGTTTTGCGGTCTCAGAAGCGGAGGCGGGGCTTCGACGAAGATAACGATTTCATGCAATAACGACGCGATGGCGATGCGTTTAGAGTGCTGCAGGATTTTTGATGTCTTTGACTTTCTTAAAAATTATAGAAGACAAGAAACTTTTCCAGAGTGCTATATCATCGTGGCTCTACTGTACGCGTAATCACGATAATGCGGGCCACTTTTAAGCCTATTTAGCTACTAATCCAATCTCGCGAGTGTAATTTGTGCTTGTGACCGCCGATAAGGAGTATATCGTGGTAATAAATCGTGGTATAAATAATTTTTATTTTATATTTAATATTTTGTCAGTCTTTATCAGTAATTTGTACATTATCAATTCAAATAGTTGATAAAAACTAATCAAAGGTAAATACTGAAAATATTAATAAATTATTTAAAATTTATTCAAAATAAATGTTAGATGTTTAAAATACATTTCTGAAACGTTCTGATGTAAATTTATCTAATCTCAAATAGATTAACAAAGATTAGGGATAGGGGTATCGATGCACAACGGTTAAAAATCGTCGTCAGTCATCAATAACTTGTTCATACAATGACACCTTCAAGAATCGTAGCTTTGACGGTCGCTTGCATATTGTGCATCTGTAATGGTAAGTAATTTCATTTCGTTCTAAAAATCCAATTCCAAAATCTATTTCTTGAAATTATGTCCTAAAACTTATATTTAAATTTTATCAGTTAAAAATCAGTGAAATGACGGGTGACAACTACGTTAAGAATTTTTTTTACAACTTTTTTGATCTTTATGAAAATCATATCAAGTATATTTTCAACGTAAAATTATGAACATATTATAATCATCGTAGTTTAAGTGCTATACCAGTATTCATCTTTCAAGTATCATCAGAATAATGCAAAAATGTTATAAGCAAAATATCAAAAATCTACTATGTCAATAAAAAAGTTAAAAAGCAACTTAATTTAAATTTCTCAACCAAGAATTAATTTTTTTGAGCTTTTACGAATAATTTTTAGCAAATAATTACTTATATAAATTTCTTTGTAAAGGCTTTTTTCTGAAAATATAAAGAATCCAAATTTAATTCTATCACTATTTTTTCATATATAATTTCTGAAAAATACACTGTAATGATTTGGATTTAAAAAAGTGAAGGGTATTTCCGTTATCTTAATTTGATAATTATGAATACTTTTCAATGTTGAGAGCACGATTTCACCTATTATCGTAATGAACTTAATCGGAAGTTTACAAGTGTATTGTACAACAAATTCCTGAAATCAAGATAAACATCATGCGATACATCGCATCTATACATGCGATTAATGGAAATTGCATGACAATGAATCAATAAAATAAATATAGAAATTCAACAAAAAATAATTTTAAAAAAAATATGCCAATGAATTATTAAGTTCAAGCTAAGCGAGGCTTTGGTGACAATACGCAAGACTGGGGTTACGCCGAGGTTCGCCCCGGAGCCCATATGTTCTGGTGGCTGTATTACGCTAATGTAACAACGGACTTTGCTGAAAAACCTCTGGTCATTTGGCTTCAGGGAGGTCCCGGGGCTTCGTCAACGGGCTATGGTAATTTTATGGAACTTGGGCCTTTAGATGTAGATCTTAATCCTCGTAATCATACCTGGGTAAGGAATTATACTTATAAAAGTCATTAAGAATTTTTCTTTATCTACTTGTGTCTAATTATAATCTTGATTTTGTCAAAACGACGAGTCATTTTTTCACAAATTCTAATTGAAATTACAAGAAAATGAATTATTTATTACTTCATCGTAAAATTATGATAAAAATCGTATATCATCTGTAAGATAAGTTCCATATTTTATCACTGCAGTTAGTGAGTTCGATTTTAATAAGTACATATTCAGATATTAAATATATATATTTCATAAGTTAATTAATTTTATAATACAAAACCAATTCTGTAATAGGTAAGAGATTACAACGTTTTGTTTATTGATAACCCGGTGGGATCAGGCTTCAGTTATGTTACATCGTCGGCTTTATTCGCGAGGACCAATGCTCAGATTGCCGACGATTTGGTGGAATGCATGCGAGCTTTTTACAAGCAGGTTCCACAGTTCAAAAATGTACCAGTTTATATTACATCGGAATCTTACGGTGGTAAGATGGCAGCTGAATTCGCATTTAATTGGTACAAGGTATTTTTGCAGTTTTTTTTTTGTATATAACTCGAACACAAAAAATTAATTTAATTCAATGCCTGCACTTTTGTTTAGGCTGAAAAAGCAGGATATATTGAGAGCAACCTAAAGGGTGTAGGTCTCGGTGATGCTTGGATCTCGCCCGAAGATAGTGTGATGACTTATGCTCCGTACCTTTTGCAAACTGTACAGGATAAGCAATTGAAATCATTGTTTAACTCTAACATTTATTCCGGATATGATTGATGTATGTTTTTTAATAGGGCATGATTGATACTAGTGGATATTTTGACGTACAAAGAGCAGCTAATAGAACGAGAGATGCTATAAAAAAAAATCAGTGGTCACTCGCAACAGACCTTTGGGCTTATACAGGAAATATTATTATACGATCAACCAGAAATATTGATTTTTATAACATTCTTACAAAAGTCAGAACTAGTCCGGCGATGCGAGCTATTCGAATTAATAAAGAGGGTGCTAAAAGTAAATTGAATAAATGAATAAACTCATTGAAAGTTTTACTAATTTTCTAAATTTATTTGCTCTAAAGGATTGGTTCGAAAAAATGTATTACGTGACGATGAAGGACTAAGTATGTTGATGAATACGAAGGTCAAAGATACTTTGAAATTGCCATCAATCTGGGGTGCTCAAAGTGATAAAGTAAGGAGTTCGCTCTATGTTGATTTCATGAAGCCTGTAACTCAAGTAGGTAAGTTAGTGATCGTATTCAATAATTAATTAAAATCTATACTTTTTCTAATTCTAAAATGAAATTCAAACCATGAATACATTTTCACATCAATAAAATTAATTTTATCATATATTGTCAGTTCAGCGTTTACTAGATGAAACAAGTCTAAAAGTTTTTGTCTATAATGGTCAACTAGATCTAATAGTGGACACACCAGGTATATTTTACTGTTTTCATTCTAACATTAAAATTACTATAAGGTATTTCGAAAGTTTAAAAATGAAAAGTATAATTATTATAAATAGGCACCCTACTTTGGGTTGAAAAAATGAGATGGGCAAGGTATTTAGAATGGAAAACAGCGCAACGTGTGCCAGTCGTCGTTGATGGAGTTATCGAAGGCTACCAGAAGAGCAGCGGTAACTTTGCTTTCTACTGGATCAATCGAGCGGGTCACATGGTGCGTAAAACAATATACTTTTTATAGTTAATATTGATAGCCAATCATCTATAAAATCGACGAGTAGAAGCGTTTTTTTCAAGTAAAAACTTTCTATTTAGTCCAAAGGTTACAGCAAATTTCAGGAGTACTACTGACATGAAAAACACGCTCACCTAGCTGAAGAATAGTTTTTTATTTGTGTCAAAATTCCTTGATTTAAATTATGTGATAGGATTTTTTGTTCCCTTTCCATTGGATTGTTCAAAATTCCAAAATTTTGATTATTTACTGAGATAAAGCTGTTTATGTGAACCTTTTTTGTATACTTTTAGTGTTAAATTTTTTCTCTTTTTGCGTTTTCTGTCGTTGTGTGTTACGGTACCATGATCGCGTACACTTCTTCAGAACATCAATGGTTACGGTCGCAACCTCGGACGAGGTGATCCAACCCATAAGTCACCCTGCACTAACATTTGAGCATATTTTTTTTCATTTTACGTTTTTTTTCATATCTCCATCATGAATCTACTGATTGAAAGTGGCCTATGAATACCTCGCCCGCGTCCCTGGTGCCGTAACTCAATTGGTTCGCTCTGAATATTACGACAACAGAGCTGCATTTTGCCAAAACGTTAAACGCTAGAAAACGCAAAAAAGAAAAAATTTAACACGCAAAATATACAACAAAAGCTAACGGAAACAGCTTTGTCTCAGTGAAAAAATAAAAAAAATATTTTTTCGATTTTAAGCTACCTGCTAGCCCTTTCGAAACTTGAACTTTTTAAAGTTATTTAACTGGCCATTTATGTAAAACTATTGCTTTTTTATTTTAACAGGTTCCTGCCGATAATCCTGCTGCAATGTCTGCTTTACTAGCAGATTTGACTCAAAATTGAAACGGTAAACCCTATAGCCCAAGAAGTAAAACAACTTAACACAAATGCATATAACTGAGTTTCAAATATGTAACACTAATTTATGAATGAATAATAAATATTTTTGAATTAAATAAGAAAGAAAATTATTTATGCTTTGTACTTTTTATTGCACTTTATCCTAAAAACCGCAAATTTGTCGCTACTCATTAGCTTATTAGCTATAATAGTAAATCGCATGCCTACGGAGCAAAAAACTGAAAAGCCTCAGAGCACGTGTAGTTATTGCATTCGGCTCGTGATGTAATCCTTCATTTTGATTAAAAATCATAGCCTTACTGGACGCATAAAGTATTATTATAATTTTTTTTTATATTATTATATTTTCTTACTAGAATAGCAGAAAAGTTATCTAAGGCATCTTTTTACAGCTTCCATGTTTCATGTAACAATTTGATTTCATTATTGTTCGCGATAATGCGAATTCAGGCAAAAACGATGCGAAAAAACTTTTTCTTCATTAATTTCAACTCGAATCAAAATTGCGCTACAATTCTTACAAAAATTTCTTATTTCACACTTTTCAAATAATGCTTCTTATGCCGCCATTTTTTTTATAAGAATTATTATGTCTTTGCAAAAAAGGCAGTTTTTTAAAATTTCAATAAACGCTATATTGAATGAAATAATTAATTTTTCAAAATGTATCTAAATGGGGCAAAAGTAATCACTGAAGCGGGGCATTGGTGCGCCACGAGCGCCGCAGCATTGCGAAATATCATGCGAATCTGTTCCTGCGAACTTAACCCTATATCATTATTATTGTTTCGCAAATTGCAGTTCGCATCTCGTCGTTCTCTAAGTTTAAGCTTTTAGAATAGTGGTAACGATAGTTGTAAAAATAAAACATGGCGCGTAATTATGAAAAAAAAGGTAATCGATTAGCATGGTCCGATGAACAAATGCAGCAAGCGTTGGACGAAGCTGCAACCGGAAAATCAATGAGAGGTTTGGCTATAAAATTTGGAGTGCCTCCCGCGACGTTGAGAAAAAAAATAAAAATGCATAACCAGAATGGTCAGTCATACAAAAGTGAGTACCTTACGCTCAGTTCATTTGTAATAGAATTTATAATTGTACGTTTTACTTATGATAGTTCTAATTTAGGTAGTAATAAATGGACGTAAGCCAACGTTTAATGCAGTCCAGGAGCAGGCACTGTGCGAATATATAGAAGTGATGGAAATAAAAATGATGGGACTCTCTGCTGGTGACGTCAAAAGACTTGCCTTTGACTTCGCGACAAAATTAAAAATTCCACACAACTTTAACAATAAAAAAGGTGAGCCTTACGTTATGCTTGATTCGATATTCATACTTTTTATGTATATTTAATATATTGAAATAATAAATTTATAAAATCAAAATCAAATTTTGTCGCAGGTATGGCAGGTCCAGATTGGCTCAAAGCTTTCTTGATCCACAATAAATTTGCACTGAGAAAAGCAGAGCTCATCTCTTTGGCCCGTGTTAATGGTTTCAATAAAGAATCTGTTAAGGAATTTTTTTCGCTCTTATAAGCAGAAATGGACAAACACCATTTCACAGAGGATAGGATTTATAATTGCTATGAGTCTGGAGTTAGTGTAGTGCCCAAATCATGCTCCAAAGTAGTAGTTTGCAGAGGAAGAAAGCAAGTTGGAGGCGCGACAGCAGCAGAGAGAGGTGAAAATGTCACCGTAGAAATCTGTGTTTCTGCTGCCGGCTCGTACATGCCACCAATAATTTTCCCAAGGGTCAGGGAAAATAAGGCATTATTACAGCGTACTCCTCCAGGTGCTTGGGATGTGTTCGACAAAAGTGGTTGGATGCAGACCCACATCTTCACTCAGTGGTTCAAGAAATTTATTACATTTTCCAAAGCGACTAAGGAGAATCCAGTTCTCTTAGCTCTTGACGGGCACTCTTCGCACACTAAAAATCTGGAGGTTCTAGACCTTGCAAACGAGAATGGAGTTGTGATCATATGCCTGCCACCTCATTACTCTCATTGTCTGCAACCTCTAGACATAACGTTTATGAAGCCATTAAGTCATTAATACACAGAAGAAGTGATTTTCAAAGAAATGGAAACCACGTGAACTTGGGAGACATTTTTTCCTTACTGGGAAAGGCCTTCCTAAAAGCCGCTAAAATTGAGACCGCTGTCCATGGATATCAAAAAACAGGAATTTGTTCTTGTGACGTTGGGCTATAGGCAAACGTCGAACAGCGAAAGCGATGCGTCATAGACGCTATTCTTGCCCCGAGCCCAGTTACTCTTACTCACGCTGGGTCAAGAAGACGTGATTTCAACGCCTTCTGTATTTTTGTTGGCATTTAATTAATATTTAACAATCATTATTTTTAACTATAGAATGACATTCATTAACAACTCAACTTGATATCTGTAATTTCAACAATTTCTTTTTCTTTTTATTATAACCGTTATTTTCAACATTTTATATAAATGAGTCTACGTGCTCCACCTTCCCCTACGTGTATTTCTTATTCGGTACGTGTGGATGTATGATGTGGAACGAGTTTTCTCAATAATAGGACAGAAAATTTTACTGAAGTAAACTGAATTTGTATCGATTGGGTTAAGGATAAAGCCCGAAAAAGGTACATTTCGATTTGTGCAATATTTTTTAAGTTATTGAGATTTGAGTTTCTTTTTGAAAATTTTTATATTTTTGAAAGAATGTAGTGATTCATTGAAGTTTTTGAGCACAGATTTCGTAGGATGAGCAGTTAAACTTCAATTTACGACTAAAAACGTTATGATTCATCGATTAATTACATAGTTATATCGTGAAAATCAAAACATCTTATTTTTTCATTTTTAAAATATATATTTACAATGTATATTTACCATGCTCTACAAATAAAAATAACGCGAAGTAGAATCTTAAAGACCTTATTAACGGGAGGGTAACATCGCGTTTTTGGGCACGAGCGCGCGGAAAAGGACACGAGTGCCGGACACAATAATAATAACTGTACAAATAAATATCGATTGCAATACATAATTGATGAGATACATAAGTTACTTTTGCTTGAATTCTTTCTAGGGTGTTCCCAGTAGATCATAATGTATAATTCTCATCGTATCATAATGTATATGTATAATTTTCATCGTTTTGAAGAGGATAATAATCTTGTGCTTATGAACAAATGAAAACTCGTTTTATTAAATATATTTTTTTATTCATTAAAGCCACACCATATACATGAAAAAAAATTATTCCAAATATGATTATTGTCATCATCACGAGCTTTGACCCGCAGCCGCCAAGCTAATACCCGATCATCTTTTTCACTCCTTTTACACTTTATATTATCATATCAACATTCAATTTTTAGCCTTTTGGAGCTTTTCCAGCTCTAACAGGTCTTTCGTTTTTACGTTTTATTACATTTATTACATTTATTTTATCTTGCTCATCAATTTGACCTTTAGCCGCCGAGCAAATATTATATAAATCTTTGTTCTTCAAGTTCTTAAGGATTAATTCGCAGCAGAGAGTCGGCAGCCGATAGTGTATCAATGCCATAAAGCATTCCAGGGCCCAGTCGCGAAAATATTTTCTCGTTACTTCCTCGCACAGACGCGAAGAACAAGCCTCCACAGAATCGTCGGGTATATGATGAGGCATTCCGTACGAGCTCGCGAACTTGAAGTAATCCATATACGTGGATTGGTTCGCCATCTCTTTGAATATTGAATCGACCAAATCGTCGACATCCTTAGTGGTCGAAGAATCCGCACTTTGGTACAATTTGTACTTGTCAAAAAATCCCATGACCTTCAGGGCGTCGTCGAGGTCGAGTTCGTGGCCTACTTTTGTCTCGAGCAGTTCGACGATGGCCAGCAGACCGGTCGCCACAACTAGTGGCGACTCTACAAAACTACCCAGGTCAGGATCTCTTTTACAATCGCGTAATCGCGTACCGATTCCCCAGTACATATCGGAGTCGCTCGCGGTCGGAAAAACGAAGCCGGACACGTCGGCGCCGCGCTCCAGAAGACTCACGACGGCCGGCGGATAGCAACTCGCCACGGCCCATTCCAGCGCTGTTCGGCCCTCGTTGTCCCGGGCGTCGATCTGCACCGTCTGCTGTGTGTCTCCGATTGCACTGAAAAATGGCTCCACTCCGCGGCCGAGCTTGGCAATGATATGCAGAGGAGTCAGTCCTTTGGCGTTGACCGAATTCGGATCGGCGCCAAGTCTCAGCATCAACTTGACCACCTCCGCGTTTCCGTGCGAAGTAGCCACGTGCAACGGTGTGTTGCCCTCGTTGTCCTGGATATCCAGCTGAACCGGCTGACGTTTGAGTTTGCAGGTCTTGAAGAATAGCAGCAACAAGTAACCTCTCTCGTCGCTCCAGCCAATGATGTGCAGAGGAGTCTCTCCTGTATCGTTGACCAAATTTGGATTGGCGCCACGTCTCAGCAGTAACTCAACTAACGACCGTTTGCTGCTGTGATGCGACACAGCCAAGTGCAACGGTGTATCACCCATGTTGTTCCGGGCGTCGATTTTTACTGGCAGACGTTTGTCGTCGCAGAACTTAAATAACATCTCCGCCAAGTACATGTAATCGACGCATCTGTTGCAGATGACGTGCAAAGGAGTCGATCCGTACCTGTTGCGCAGATTCAGATCGGCGCCACTTCTCAGCAGCGGTCCGATTACTGCGGTTTGACTGTACTCCAGTGCCACGTGCAGCGTCGAATTGCCCGTTTCCGCTACGAGACAATTGGGATCCTGGCCGAGCTCGAGGAACTTCTCCGCTACGTCATCGAGGCCATACTGGCAGGCCACGTGGAAATGAGTGTAGCCTGACTCGTTGGTATAATTTGCGTGAAATTTGTCGTAAATTTTGAAAAGATTTTTCAAAGCTGCAATTTTCCAATTATTGTCGTTATTGCAACGACCTATCTGATGTACTGGCGTGGTGCGGCGCAGCAGTGGCTTACCGTCCTCGTCCAAGTCGGGCTCGTCCTTGTAGCCGCAACGAATAACGAAATCGATCAAATCAATTTCTTCATTCAGGTCATGCAACTCGATGCTCGTTACGAGAAGCCAGTCCATCTCTTGCCTTGTAAAGACGTCGCGCAGATTTGGAAGTCGTTCCTTCCAATCTCTCATCAAGGGTACCAATTTTCTGATAAAATAGTATCGATGGCTTTTCACCTTCAAGAAGTAGATTTTGCGCAACCTCTTCAATTCGTCTAATTTTGGATGCTCCCCGCGTTGTTCGTCGGATCTGCCACTCGACGAAGACATTATATTATTTTGAACGCTGTAACACACGACACACAAACACCGATTATTTAAAATATATATTAGTTTTTCCTTTCAAAACACACAGTTCGCAGTTTCGCTGCTTACACCACGAGGTCGAAACACCTACTGAGATCTTTATACAGAAAGAAAAAAACACATGGTCGAAGCTGCAAGAGCTATGCGCAGAGGCGACACGAAAGTGAAAGCTCCCAGTGTAATCGGACGCAGGAAGCACATAGGCAACGCCCCTATTGGGATGTAATGCGAGTGCCCTGGAGGGGGAAAAAATCCAATATGTCCTCTATAGTCAAGGAGGTTTAACATAGGAGTGTATGGGAGGTTTACAGTTTTTCGCTCATATTTCAAAAAATATGCAAATTTTCGGAAAACTGAGGACATCAATCGATTCCTCGTCAAATTTTGCATAGGAAAAGATTGTCGACTGCAAAAGTGTTAGTGTAAAATTATTGACAATATCGAGTTGAACAGAGAAATTCGACTATGAAACGGGGCTCTCGCTTCGCTTTC
>CACVKI010137984.1:0-11645 GCA_902732785.1 Trichogramma evanescens | reverse complement strand
AATGCGAAAAAGGACAATTTTGGAATTCTGAATAAGGGTGATAAAAGGCCCCAATCGCTCTATAAATTTTTTTGTACATTCCTGACATCCTAAACAATGTGTTCATCAGCTTTCGAGCTTTCTTCAGGCAATAATATCATGAGAGGTATGTCATATACAATGATATGAGAATTAAGTAATTATAGCGCTATATTTTTCGAATTTTTCATTAGCTTCGATGAGGCGTAGAATTTGATTTTTGATCCTTAAATAAAGAAAGACAGTGATTTTTGTTTTTTTATACCTTTCTGAATAACAAAAAATTTTTGCTGCAATTTTTCCGCTGAACTGCCTGGTACGCAAGAATTTAGTGCGTTTTTTTATCATTTGGCCCCTCTGTGCGACGGGAAGCTCAAGTGAGCGCGCAGCAGCTCCATGCAAGATTTTGAGGCTCTAAATAGTCTCCTCTGAAAACGATCTCTGCCTTCGCAAGAAGCACTGCAAGTATATATAAAGAGAGGAGAATGAAAAAAAAAAAGTTTCAGCCAAATTATTGCATAAGCGTGTGGATTATCGTCTTGACCCGAGCGAACTAGAACTTTGAAGCTTACAGACATAATTATATATAGACACGCTCGCGCTATTCGCATTTATAAATATATATACTCGTCTCTCATTCTCTCTCTCTCTCTCTGCTGTTTTCGAGAGCGCAGGATCTATTCGTCAAGAGTTCCATATTTTCTTAACTACGAAGCTTGCTCGCGCCAGCAGTATTATTATTACTCCGGCAGCAAACGGGCGCGTGAGCGTAGAGCGGGAGAGAGAGAGAATTTTGCAGTGGAAATGTAATACTGTATTTACTCTCTGGGCAAAAAGAAATAAACAAAAAGGGAGTAGGGAGACGGAGGGGTGCAAGGAGGAGAAGGAGAAGAGAAAATATAAGGAAAGTTCATTAATAGCGTGGATGATACACCATGCACCTATGCTCGCAAGCTCCTGCAAAACTAGGTCATATACACATAGCAGGCGTACGTCAGGCAGGCGCACAGACAAGTCTAGACTCTTCAATTTAGTGCGCTCTTGCTCGCTACCAGGCTATATACATGTATATATTGTACGCACACACGTCTACCTTATGCATCGCGAGTTATGCCACGTATACACACACGTATCTAAGTTATTTTTTCCCTTATCTAACGATTAAAATCCTTGCGTGCGCTGCTCTCTGCAGCAAGAGCAGCGACGGCGGCCTCGAGGCGCTCCCGCTGAAATTTTAATTACGATTTCTTCCTTTTCTCTGGCTCGCATGTGTATAAGACAGAGGGAGAAAGAGCGTAACGCCAGCAGGATATATCAAGATGATTCTCGAGATTTTACAGAAAAGTTTGGAGGTATCGTTAAGTTTTGTCGTTGCGTACGTGTATATAAAAAGAAAAGAGAGATACCGTTCCTCAACTGAAATGATGATGGAAACTTTTTTTCCTCGTGAATTTTCCTCTCGAATCTCGTTTATCTTTATAAGATTTTCTAAAAATTCGGATGTCAATAAAAAGAGCGAAGAGAAAAAGGAAAAAAAATAAGGTATTATCACAACGAGCTAGATCTCCTATACGCGCGCGTGTTAGAAACAGCAGTTGTATATAAAAAAAGTAGGCCAAAGACGAGGCTACACGCAGCTAGTTTGCATCCCGCTATACTTGGCTGCACCAAGGTAGAGAGAACTTCTTGCTTTAGCGAATTGTGTCGGATGGTATAAATTCGTACGCAACAGCAACAGCAGCGAAACCGCCACGAGAGCATGCGAGCGAGAAGAAAATCTAACAAGGCGACATTGAAAGGCACTTATATATTCTTTGATAAAAAAAAAAAGAAAGAAAGAAAAAAAAATTGTGCATCGCGAGGTGTATATATTCGTGCTCACGTGCGCTATGCAGATCCTCGAGTAGAGCACTGCCTTCAGGGCTTTATGTAGTGCGCGAGAAAGAGAAACAGCTGAAAAGACGACGACGACGGATTAGAAGTCCTCTTAGTTGCAGTCGTAGGTTATATAGGTATATATATACCTATTCCTTGTACCGATGCAAAGTTTTCGGCTGAGAGAGCGTGGAAATGTGCCAACCATTCATATACATACATGAAGCGTGACTGTGTGGGGTATTATGATATTTTCCATGCGGTTCGTTTCCGCCTGCAGTACGTTTTATATGAATGAGCTCGATTTGTGCCTCATGCATGTAGCTATATAGTCGAGAGAGGAATACAAGCGTCTAATATCGATTTTGATTTAATGTCACGGAGGGGGAGCGAAGGACACAATCGGACCTAAGATCTGAACTTGAAAAATTCGAGCTAATTTTTTCACGGCAACGTTTGCGAAAGCGCTAAATCGAAGCTTTTCCATTTGTGTCGGTGCGCAAACGCATAAACAACTAATACAAGCACGAGGGCAACTCGTAGAAAATATCGGCGCGCGTCGCAGAAAAATAGTCTATTTCGGGGCTGTACATAAAGCGGTTATATAGCCGGAGCCATTTTTCGAGAGGGTTTACTGCCGCCCGCACGCAGTGGTGGTACCTAGTAACATATATAAAAGCTGTACAGACACTCGAGAGATCGGAGCTTTTGACTTTGTAGCTTGGCAAATATTCCCTCATACTGTGAAGAGAGAGAGAGAGAGAGAGAGAGAGAGAGCTTTAACACGTATCTAGGAGCTTTGAACCTCTTGAGTGGGGTAAAGCGAATTCGGTGTCGATGGTACTCGTCCTTTCGTGTGATATTGATCTTGTTTAGTCGCTGCTGTGGCAGTTCTCTCCTTCTCTCACTCTCTCTCTCTCTCTCTCTCTCTCTCTGTAATTTCCCGAGTGTGAGTTGTACGCACATGTACAAAGATATTTCCTTTTCCAGCGAAAATACTATATACAGAGCAAGCGGGTGTATGTAAGCCTGTACTTACGATGGAAATAAATCGACAAATCGATTGTCATTTGTCTGCGCGATGTGAATTAATTCAAAAAATTAAGGATTGCAAAAAAGTAAGGAGGATGCAGAAAAGAAGACGAGATGCTCGAGATATGTATATAAGGCAGGACAAGAGAAGGACAAAAGAAGGACAAAAGAAGTAGTGATTGACAGGTAATCGAATGAAAGAAAAACGGAAAAACCGACTCGTGCTGCCTAGATGCCTCTCTCGCTCTTTCCAACCTCCAACGACGACAATGTGTAGACGCGCCGAGAAGCGTCTTTCTCCTTGCTTCGGGCGTAGGGCGTCGAGCGATACAACATTCTTTCTTCTTTCTATTTCCAAAGAAGCAGATGCGCGCATCTCTCCGTGGACCACCAGCAACGACACAACCTTCGCTAGCGAGAACCGAAAGAGAGAGAGAGAAAATCGCTACAGCTTTTTATTCGTGTGGGGAATGTATCGCGCGTTCTCGCTTGCTGGCCACGTTGCGTCGACGTTTCATTATTGGAGGATTTTTGTTTGCTTTTTTACCTTTGAAAAATGACACTCGGAGAGTTTCTGAATAAAATATGCACGCACCTACCTGTCGAGGAAAGAACATTTTTTTTACAATCCGAAAAAATTGTCAGTGTAAATCGGCGCCAACGAGCTTTTTGACGAGGCATATTAAATGCAAACATCGAAAAAAATAAAATGCGATCGTTTCAGTTTACCATGGCATTTATCAATCCACGTTTTGCTGCTGCTGTTTCTGCTGTCACGCTGCAGTGTTGAGTCGTTTGACGCGCGCGCGCGCATACATAGTTTATTGCAACGAATCTTTGGAAGCCATAGCGCTCAACTTGGCGAGTATTGTTCAACGCGGCTAGCCGACAATTTCAGCATTACGAGAAATTATTTATAGATATTTTGACGCGGTATTCATACAAGTTGTCGCAAGTGTAGCAAAATTTACATCTCGCTCTTTCATTTCTCAACATTCATTTAAAACTCTCTTTTCATCTCGTTACTATGAATTTCATTCAATTTTTTGTACGATAAAATAGACTTATCAGTAATAATGGTAATGATAGTTGTTATTGACGGCGTAACAAAGCTTTTTACTGTGATAATTTTCGAGGTGATTATTTCGAGGATAAAAATAATTGAGCCTGATGTTTATGTATTTATGAGTCACGCTCAGGTGCAAGGATTGACATAGTTTAATCGATTCTTCGAGTACTAAGCTTGCAGTTGGTTAAATTATTCAAGAATCCGTTCAGTTAAATTATTCGTTAAATTGAAGATGATATTTTTAACGAAATTCATGGCTACTCGAATTGGACCCGAGTTCTCGTGAACCTGCAGAATTTTTTCGATGCGTAAAGTACATGTTTACAATTAGAAATCAAGTCAATACTATTTTTATTCATTATTTTCAAAATGTTGTCTAGAACAAATACAGGAGCGTTTCATTACATTTTATTTCATTTCGGTAAAACGTTGCGATATTTCTGTCCCCCTCGTAAAAGGTGGTAAAGGCATTTCGTACATTAAGGGACTTTTGACTGCGATAATGCATACACGAACTAGCAGGCGAGACATCGGAAATCAATAAATCGGGAGAAACACACTCGCATACAGAAGGTATTATATACGTACATAGTATTTATACGTTGATGCCTTGTAATACATTGCACACACCTTCATATTAATACGAAGCGACGCGTACGTATGCGCGTCTCTCAACCACGCGCAGTTAAAATTTTCCATAACTCTCATCTCAAATATGAAGCTCTTTTTCTAGCGCAAACGAAATTCATAAATGTCTAGCTGCTCCTTGGGGCTAGCGGCACTAGCATCTCTCGAGCAGTCAATCATGCATTATTCAAAAGTTTGGACAAGCAAATGCTGTCATTTTTTTTTACTGCTGCTCCTCCCCTTCAGCCGTATAGTATATAGTATGTAGCATACATAAAAAAGATGCAGCACATTTCAAAGGTCAGAGATCTTGGCATACGTGTATATACAAACGCGTGTGCTATGTGGCCGAGAGATAAAGGGAAGAAAACGACATGAAAACTGACGGAATACTCATCGCATTTGATACTGCATTCCCTTTAACACTCGATAGTTCCTATAGACATCTATACACACATTTAAATATACTCGCTATAGAGATGTCGATCGAGGGAAGAAGGAGTGCATTCTTAACGCATCGTCTGCTGAGAAAGACGAGCAAGACAGTACATGGGTAGTCTTTTTCATGCAAATGCTGGAGGAGACTGCTTGGCAGATATACCTACATATATAACAGGGAAGCAGAAGGGCAGGGGTCAAACCAAGCGTGTATAGCGTCGAGGAGGAAGGAGCATTTTCTAAGGAAATTGAAAATTTTATATTCAGACGAGTAGACGTGGCGCGCGCGATCCACTGTACTTTTGCAGCACCTCGACACACACGCGCGCGCACACAGTCACTACGCAGTCATGTCTGCGACAAACCTACAAAAAGAAAGCCAAAAAGTAGGAAAAAAGGAGCATCGAAGTTTATGATACCTGTCTCAAGTACTAATCGCACTGTATCCACAAGCTTTGCTTTGCTTCACGCGTCCATAGAAAACAGAGCTTAATTAATTCGCTTCTAGTCGGGGCAAATCGGAAAAAGGGCACATCGCTGCAAGGAAAATTAATTCGAGTCCATCAAAATAAGATAGGTGGCTTTTTCTTGTTCGTGGCCAACTACACCCTCCACACCCTGTTATAGCCTTGCAGCGGCGACGGCAGCAGCAGCAGCTCACTCATTTTCTAACTTGAGCTTTTTACCGTATCTCGCCGAGTCGATGAAAAGCTCGCGCGTTCGTAACTTTCAAACGTAACAGCCTCGAGTGTTCGTTGGATTAATTAAACGTACGCGCGCGTCTTCTTTTCTCTCTCTCTCTCTCTCTCTCTCTCTTTCTCTTCGAGTCCCTTTCTCATCCGCGCACCAAAAGTCAAGCTATAACACTCCCCATTCCCCAATGTATTTTCCCTTTCATGTCGGAGATTTAATAGCCTTAGGTGCTCTACGCCCGAGATTTTTGGAAAATAAACTTCAAACAACTATCGCAAAGTATAGGTGAGTATAAAACGAACCAAGCGGCTTGGCATGGAACAAAAAATAGCAACGATGCCGGGGAGAGCGAATAATTATCATTTAATCGAGTAATTATGCAAGCTTAATTAGATAAAAATGAGGTGAAGTTGTTTGCAAACAGATGGCGCAACTCATTGAACGATCGTCGACGCAAGACAAGTTTAGCGATTTTTGGATTCTTTGGCCTAATCAAAATATTGACGCTCATCGATCAAGACTGATAATAGCACGTGTGTCGTATCGCTCGATAAGCAACGTATTATTTTCATTGCGGCTTTTTTTGGCAAATAAACAACACTGGAATCTACCTATACTGACCCTGTTTCATCGTTCTCGTCTTGGTTCGAATTCCCTTACACCGTGTCTCGTTGATCTCTGCAAAATGAGACGTCATCTCCACGAAAACTCGGAATATTATTCGAGTTGATAGATAAAATATTGAAATAATTCGAGCCCCGTGAAGCCCGCAGCAGTCCCTGGTGCGGTGGTCGGTCCATCATGCCTCTAATAAAGCCGACTGCAAAACGTAGTAGCTCGATCTAGTGGCTCACTGGGAAGAGGGATGAAACGTTAAAGCAATTTTCGGTTTTCCATCCCAACTGCTGCTAGCCGCGTGCGACCGCAGCAGCATACAGTAGCCCGCCACTAACCGTTAAAGCGCAACGAACCGGTCAAGAATTGAACGAAAGAGAAGGAGAAGAAAAAAGCTCCGACTCGTGGTTGGACGTCGTCGAGAGACGCAAACTTTATGCTCTTCCTCTGCGCATGATGAATTCGATAGTTTGCGCGAAAAGTTGTAAGAGCTCGAATGAAATATATCACTGGTCAAGGCCGCTGCTATGTAACGTCGTCGGAATCTTTCGTCGCTCGCAGCTCGTACGAGTTTTCAAGCTTAGTACGTCTGAAGCTGCTGCTGCAGGGCGCATCCTATGATAAGGTAATTTATCAAGGGACACCCTTTCTGCCAGCCTCTCTCCGAGGGATTGCATGTGTAATGCCCGAAGCATGCATGCACACTCGCAAAATGCAGAATTCAACACCTGGCCGCACGTTAATGCCGAGCTAATACCGTCGCGTGGCGGCTGCCATTCTCATTTGAATTTTGAACGAAATTCAAAAATTTGCGTAACGAGTATTATTCCGCACGCATACGCTTCCGTGCGTTAGTGTGCGAGTATTAGCGTTTCATTCAAGGTTAACGAATTAAGGCCGCGCGGCGCTTCAATGGCAGCTACGAATTCGTACGTACCGACCGGCTTTTGTCTCTTTATCTCTTTCTCTCTTTTTTTTGCGCCAGCTCGATGATAAGCCCGCGCGAAAAGAGAGAAAGAGAGAGAGAGAGAGAGAAAGAGAGAGAGAGAGAGAGAGAGAGAGAGAGAGAGATACGTCTCTCGGTACATAGATTTCGGTAACGCTGGCAAATACATGGAACAAGAGATAGACGGGAAAAAATTGCAAAATCCAGAGAGTATTTAAGTGGCATTGTGCTCGGCGAAGATCACACAGACAGTTTAAGCGAATAACTTGGAGAGCTCGCAATGTCGCTAATATCGTTCAAATCGCTCTTAGTCGTAGCCGTGGTGTTACTCTTGGATTTGGCAGAGATCCAGGGCCACGGCAGGCTCATGGATCCCGTCAATCGCTCGAGCCTCTTCAGAATAGCCAAGTTCAAGGGCAAGTCTCCGGCCAATTACAACGACAACGAAATTTGGTGCGGCGGTCGCGGGGTAATTAGCCTTAATTGCACAATTACAATTGTAAAAATTTTTCCAAGTAAATCGGCTCACTGATTCGAGGCCTTTTTTTCTTTGGCCAGTTCCAAGAGGCCCAAGGCGGCAGATGCGGCGTCTGCGGCGACAAAGTGACGGATCGCGCGCCTCGACAGAACGAGAACGGCGGCTTCTATGGCAAGGGAGTGATCGTCCGCAGCTACAAGTCCGGCGAGCGATTCACGGCCAAAGTCGAGCTGAGCGCCTCGCACAAGGGCTACTTCGAGTTCGCCGTCTGTCCGCTCGACGAGCCTGGCCAGGTCGAGACCGAGGAGTGCTTCGCCGCCCACCCGGTGAAGCTGGCCAACGGCTTCAGCAGGTACTACGTGACCGTCGCGGGCTCGCACATGCACGTGGTCGAGCTGCAGCTGCCCGCGGCTCTGAGCTGCCAGCACTGCAGCTTCAGGTGGCACTACACCACGGGCCACAATCCCGGATTGAAGCAGCAGGAGACCTTTAGGAATTGTGCCGACATCTCTATCGTTTGAGTCCTAGCAAGTTTATGTCCAGTAACTTTTTACCTCATGTATTATATCTAGTTGCTAAGTTTTAATAAAATAAGTGTTTGTGCATACATATATGTACGTGTGAGTGAAGTTTTGAACTCGATTCCTTGGAGCATTCGATTGCAAGTAGGATTTTGAGGTCGGAAAATCATTGCCAGCAGCAAAGTGTCAATTTTCGATTCCACGAGCAATCGGAACTTGCAGCTCGATCCCGTCGACTCGAACGAGCTAAACTGTATCTTTCTCTGGAAGTACGAGGAGGAATATAAGCAAGAGTCGAGTCGTCAGCGGCTTCGTGGAAAGAGGCAAATATCTGTAAATCTCAAAATCAAGCACGTAGCGTTGGCCGTGTTCGGAGCTTGCAGCCGTCGATAATCGCATTGATCAAGAGGCATTCGTCGTTTCCCCGGCCTGTATATATATATGAGGCATAAGCGAGCGCTCCAACACAATTATTGCCGTCTTCCTCTCGAGCTACTATCGACATAGAAAGGGAGAGAGAGGAGCTTTTCAGCTTTCTCTCGCTAAGACCGAGTGCCTTTATAATTAATCTACTAGCAACTCGATGAATATCAATCCCCGCGTACATCACGCATGTAGCTAAACACCTATGAGATCTTTCGGGATTGATCGTAGCTTGGTAGAGCCACGACTTTTTGCTTCCGAATGCGAATCGTAAATTATTCAATGCTCGCCAAGCAAGCTCAAAAAGCTCGACGAGCTTGCTCTCGAATGTTATGCATCACTAGCTTCTATGTAGTAATACGAGCTGCTGCTCCACCAGAGAAAGATGCGCTCGAGTAATATTCATCGATTCGTCAAGCACGTAAACTGTTTCTCATTCCCTGCTACTGCCACTGCGTACTATACTGGGGTGTTCCAACAGCTCTACTCATTATGCATGTGTTGTACGCGTGTACTTGCTCGCGCTTGCATCGCGAGTTTGCATCCTCCGCGGGCCTGGCACCGGCTAAACCTCGACTTTGCATTTATTATAAAAACACATATAGCCCAGGCACACTGGTGCAAACCAAAGCGGAATCATCCTGATTAAAAAGACCCAAACGTGCTCGAGCGACTAAGTGTGATTTATGCCTGGGAGTTTATTGGAATAGCTGCATCTGCGCGCGGCACGGATATCTTTTTGCGCGCCCCGCCACTCCGCTGCACCCGTTAAATGTATATAATACATAGAGTGCAGCACTTGCGGCTTAGATCAATATTCTTGGGAGCAATAATGCGTGCGCACTATAATACGCGCTCGTAAGAATAAACCAAAAAAGTTCGACATCGAGACACGCAAGTTTGCTAGAGTTTTGGTCGATGAAATTTAGCCAAACTTCATCCCGTCGATCGCAAACGGCCATATATTTTCGACGATATTTTATATAGGAAAAGTTTTACGATAAACTATGTGCGCATATACATATTATAATAATATAATACCTGTATTATATAACATGGCTGGGAGGACGGGGGGCGAGTCGAAGCATTTCGGCATTTATGCATGCGGATTAAATGCGGATCGTCGAGTTCGTAAGCAGCTGCAGAAGAGGAATGGGGTGATCCACGAACTCTCCTATCCTGCAAGCTCTACAGCTCAAGAGAGAAAGAGAAAGAGAGAGTATCGAGAACAATGACTGTCGGTCGGTACTACTGCTGCTGCTGCTACTATTACTACTACTACTACTACTACTACTACCACCGTAGCGCCTGGCATGACACAAAAAAGGACTTGAAGCTCGTTGCAAGCTCTCTATATACATATATGTTTCACTGGGCGAATAACAAAGCTTTGTACATTATGGGGGCTATCGCTGCAGCTGTATATTTTATATATGTATAGGCGAATGCGCTAACGAACCGTTGAAATATGAGTTTTCTAATTGGACGCGAACTTGATAACGACACGCGATTGAAAGTCCGGAGGTCGTGAGTGAGAGAGCGAGCGAAAGGGAGAAAGCTCGTCTGATTTCTCCTGTGCAGTGCATTCATTCGAGTTTACGCGCGCGATATTTTATCTCGCTCTCTCATATTTTGGTACGAAGCCAATGCGTTTTCTTTCTTTCTCTCTCTCTCTCTCTCTCTCTCTCTCTCTCTCTCGATGGTATTTCGATTATTAAACATCAAGATGGTTTCTCGCAGCAGCCGCACACTGTGTAGTTGAGCAGGCCATGAGTGGAGATGAAAAAAATGAAAATTAAACTTTTTTTTCTCGCAGATCCTCGGGCAAGCGGGGCGCTCCTTCTCTTCGGAATGTCTCCTATATGCGCGACATTGCTTTCTAATCGCTATTTCACTCCTTTAATCGCTCGATTTACACACAAACTTTTTATCTTTCTCTCTGGCACGTAGCTCGGCTTTAAATGCTTCCTCGGCATGATCATTTTCTCCATTCTACCTGCGAGGCGAGGCCCGAAGTTTTGCGAAAACGAGCTCCATTATCTGCTCTACTCTATCTTTCTTCTCGGTAAAAAAAAAAGTCACCTAGGGAAATAACGAGTATTCGGATCTCATTCTATTTTCATAGGGAAACGCGAAAACTGAGTAAGAGAATAAGAGATGAGAAGTGAGGCTGAGAGAGAGAGAGAGAGAGAAAGAACAACCCGTTATTGTCAATTTCCCGGGACAGAAACAAGCAGATGTCGCGCGGGCGAATAGATTGCCTCAACGGCGTGACATATACATACATATAACCACTTGGCTCTTGTATGAATGACTATTTCAAAATCAACGGGAAAGAAGAGAGTATATATACGATGGCTATCTGCCGCATCAGTCGGGATCATAGTGAGCACGTTTTTTTTTTTTTAATTATTTTTGTAGGTATACCAACCGTTAATAAACTCCAAGAAACTGCAGAGAAGCAAAAAAAGTGTATACGTTATATATTCAGATGCGTATACATGTATGCGGGTATTATATTATTCCAACGAGGCTATAAAAAGCATCGATTCATCTGCTCGCGCGCATGTCTCTCGTTAACAAGTCAGGCGCAAAAAGTGTCTCTCAGGCAGTGTATATGAATGCACGTATACATACACATACATCATGCATAGATATGCAGCTGCAACCATTTCTATTTCTGTCTCGTCACGTCGTCATTATATATCCGACAAGCTTATCAAGTCTCAAATATTTTCTCGCCGCTAGTATTAATCTTTTAGCTCCTTTCAAATGCGATCCTCGCGTCAATTTATCTTTTTACGCATACAGATATATATATATATATGAGTCATTCTTTCTCAACGAATGACCCCCTACAGGCCAAAATTGGTTAGGTCCAAAAAAATTTTTTCGGTAGTCAATCGAAAG
>CACVKI010137979.1:0-10776 GCA_902732785.1 Trichogramma evanescens | reverse complement strand
AAAAAACACCTGATGCATCCGGAACCTTGCAATATTGAGCGTGCAAGACCTGCAAAACAAAAGCGCCACAAGGGCAGAAAGCAGCAGAAAAATAGCCTTAAAGAGGAGCAGATGTGAGATGTGTGTTGCTACGTACCCAGAGTGAGTGAGAGAGAGAGAGAGAGAGAAAGCTCCTACGAAAAGATTTGATCGATCTAGAAGCGCGACTAGTAGCTCCTATCTCTTTTCCCCTCGTTTTCTTCTTTCATTCACCCTTCTCTCTTCATGAAGTTTGACGTGCAACGTATGAATTACGGCACGTAATGGATGGCTGTAATCTACTCCGAAATTTAAAAGCGTTTCATGTATTTGAATAGAAAAAAGAAACTTTGCACTTTGTCTATATAATCAATGTATATAGTGATGGGCTAATATCAAATAATAGTTGAGTAAAATCAATTAAATCGTTTATAGAAATATGAAATAAGCTGTAAGAAATTGATTTGAAAAAAAATCGTAAATTTTATTTTCAAATTGGTGTTGCGTGTTGTTTCTATTTTGTGTATGGCTGTGATCATTTAATGTTATTGAGTCTACTTCGTAAAAAGTTTAACTTTGTAATCTTACTTGTTGTAACTTCTCCTAAAAAACAGTTTTCTATTCTGTTTACTTATGCAGCTCGTACATTATTTACCGATCGGATAATTGGAAGGATATTATAGAGCCACTACTTCATTACCGATTATGGATCTGGTTTATGCTCTGAATTTGATAAAGTCTCTTAAATACAAAAGAGTGTACGTCTCAGTAAAAGATATATTTGACTTGAGCAGCGCACAACATTTATCGGCAGCATCATCGAAAGCGTTCAAATAATGATGATTCCGCGAGGCTCGTGCTGCAGCTCAATACTGTATTATATAGAAGTACTGTTAAAATTTAGTGATGAAATTTATTTATAATAAATCAATTATATCTTTTAAATTAAGACAAACATTTTATATAAATGTTTCGCTATTATTTATTTAATTAGATTATTTTACATAAATAAGAGTTGTATATCAATACAAATGAGTGAACGTCAAAAAGTATTCGTCAAGTAACCTTTCAATTCTCATTTTTTATTTACGAGAGTTTTAATCAACAGTGAGTATTAAAATCTTATTTTAATAATATAATTTGAAAAGAGATATTTTCAATAAGTGAACTGGAAGTTCTGTTTGCAAATTTCTATTTTTTATATACTGATAATACGGTACCAAGAAATCAGTGTGGGTTGAATGAAGTACGTAAAAAAATATTTTATATTACCTAGACAAGTCAACATTCCCAAATTAAATTATAGCTATATATGTCGTTTAATTCTAATTGAACAAAATACTTTGGAGTCCCAGCGTCGTACTATTTATTTTATAACCTCATAATTGTAACCTCAGCAGAGACTGTATATGAAGCTTATCTACGTTTTACTCGCGAACATAACTTTTTCTTTACAATTTTTACAACATATTTTGTTTTTATTTTTGGATATTTCGACTGATAAAATATTCTACAGAGTTACAGACTTCTTCCCAGAGGTGCGGATGTACCCAATCATGTCGGTCAAATGGTTCTCTTGGAATATTATGACAAGTGAGACAATTTAATCAAAACACAAATTTCTTGTAGAAGCGTTTAAAAAAAAGTTTGCAATTACACATAATATTTCACTTAAATTAACTCTTTCACTCGACTTAATAATTATTCTAAACTATGAAAACGTTCAAAAAGCTCTCTTTCACTTTTTGATTTTAGATAGTCTATACCAAGCTAGGAGTTATTTCAATATTTTTCATAATCATGAATTTCGTATAAATGAGAATTTTAGGTCTCGTATTTGGTGGAGAGAAAAAAAAATTTTCAGCTCTACCAAAAACAAGCTTCACAATAATGAGAGTAATTATGCTTCAAAAGGAAGGTTTTTAACATATGAACTTTTAGGTTGCTAACTATTAATAAATACCAAATGACTTTTACGTACCAAGTGTTCCTTTATGAGCCAGCTTTCCGCACAATAAGCAATGTGCATTTACTGTGAGTCGTTAACCCTTCCGGTTATTTATACCAATATCCTTTTTTAAAAAGTAATGTCTTACAAATGAACATTTTAAACAACCTGATACAACGTGACTTTTTTAGCTTGATGAGCTGTTCATAATGTTCCTAGAAAAATTACATGACGATTTTTATGATGTACGTAAACATACATGATCCTTGTCGATCTGGAATAGAAAAATAAATTTTGGGAATGAAATTATGCTGATATTATGGTTATGCAATAACGCTTCTGCATGTTTATGTATGTACCGCTGCTACGTGTGCCATGCAGTTTGGAAATGCAGAATATTTAACGTTTCTAGAACATATAAATCTTACATGCAAATTGCTGTGGGTATAAACGTTGATCATCGCAATCTCCATTTTAGTCTGCCACGAAGTAGCTATCTTTTTTCATGTGTAAAAGACATTATAAAAAACATCTCTTAACTGCTCTTGCAATAATCATTTCTATAAATCTTTTTGTGGTGGAAAACTGACACAGAGTAATCATCATGAACTTTACTTATTTTGGTTTTGTATCTCTGCAACAATAACATTTTTAGAAGCTATCAGATATCTTGTTGGGGAGAAAATAGAGAGTAAAACAAATGGATGCAAAATGTATGAATAAACGCGGCAATGTGAGTGATTAAATTCGACTCAGGTTATATTGTTATTACTACTTGGTTGCCACTGAAAAAGCGGAACTAATAAACACGGGTGAGACAATTAAAAATTCATAATTATTTACTCCCGACTAAGTTAATTAGCCAATTGTATAGTTGAAATGCGTGTGCAAGGTGTGATTTCAGTACACGAGGACAAAAGGTAATTTACGTGATACATGACCAGCTCGGCGAAATTTAAAAAGAGATCACGTGAGATGCGTGACCAAATGTTCTGAACATATTTTTGGGGTTTACTGACACATAATGATTAAGTCCCCTATGATTAATTCAATTCAATGGGCCCTGGAATTCTTTTTTAAGAATAATATTGATTTTAAATGAAGTTAAATTGAAAAAACATGATTTTTTGGCCCGTATTAATTTGTAGACCTGGCAAAGCTCATATCATATCATTTATAAAAATCGACTTTGTTAAGGTATTTAAATTGCTAAATTGATAAGAAATTACCTGACCTCGTGTAGTTGCATTGAGACAATGATTTTTTGAAGTATTAATGGCCATTAATCTTAAAATTATACGCCTTATAACGTTATAATTTGGCAAGAAAGCAATTTTTATGGCCTTAAGTGAGATCCAACAACTTCTTAACAATGAGATGCAATGTTTTCAAGGAACAGGCGTCCAAAAAAATGTTAACCAAATAGTTTGAAGATAGAAAATTAATATTTAATGATCTTTTTTTATTTTTATTATTTTAACGTACAGGGATTCCTCGTTATACGCGGCGGTTACGTTCTGAAAAAGTGCCACGTATAGCGAAATCCGCGTAAAAAGTTTATAAAACAAACAACTTGTTATTCCCTTTAAATTTACTTTACAATAACAATTTTAAAGCCTCTAGGATCAAGAATGGTCAAAGATACCATTCAGATTTATGCGGCACAGAGCCTTGTAATCATAAGTCAGTTCAGGTGTTGACTGGACTAATTTAAATAATAAAAGGTACTATAGACATGTTTTCTAATGTAAAAAGACTTAAAAAAACATAATTTTACATCGAAAACAAAAAGTTCAATTTTAAAATTTCATTTTTATGCTTTTCAATTAATAGGATACTATAATATTTAACCTGGAAATGTTTTATGAAAATATAGTCAATTATATACACTAAAAAATATCGGAAGCCGGGGCTACGATCATTGAGCGTAAGTATGGTTTATGACAACATGAAAGTCGTGGTGTCTTCGAGGCGTAGTCTTTGCGTTCGAGACCCGGCGTCCACACTTATGATTATTAGCGAAGTATCCAGCATCGAGTGGTCGAAGCAAGAGACTGCGTCGAATCTACATAGGCTGTGTTTACGACTTTTTGTAGCGTCAGATTCCGAATTTCGAAGCGAGACGCTACGCTACACAAAAACATTGCGTCTTTTTATGCGCTACGCAGCGCCTGCACTGAAAAGGTCGGCGGGAACTCGACTACTTTCAAAACGTACTGAATGCTGTTTTTACAACGCCATGGGTTGATTTCGAAAAAATGCGACTGATTGTTTTTCAAAAGTGACTGAGTTCCCTCTGAGAAAGCGCTCACTTGTTTCAGTCTGAAGTAGGGTGAATTGTTATTGATTAAGTAGAATGATTGGTCCCTGGTAACTAACCATAACCGTATAAATGCAACTTTATTGACATTATTAATTAAGTGCAATATTGCTGATCCCGGTTCGTGTTCTTACTTTAAAGTCAAACGTTTTTATTAACGAAAATGGAAAATTTTCTTAATTCTCATAATTGGGGCAAATTTATACCGACCTTCTCAGGTAAGTTTGTTGAAAATGAGTCATAAAAATGTTCTGGTGTGACGAGCGAGTATACGCAATGAATGCGACGTTTATTTTTCAGAATATAGCTTAGACGATGAAACATATTTATTGTTAACGAATGAAGACATTCACACAATTTTAAAATCTGTACCGAATATGCTGAAGCGTGTAAGAACTAAATTTGTCTCACATTTCATCGTCGTCATTCGTCTCATATTGAATTTGTTAATGAAAATGATGAAGCTATGGATACCTCAGAAGGTAGCAATGGTACCATGGAAAATTATTTAAGTAGTACCAACTGGGAATCCGTTTCATCATTGAAACAAAACACTGCCGGAGGTAAGAAAATTCTATTCAACTGTAATTTACTATACTTTATGAACGATAATCTTTTCTTATAAAAAAATGAAATTTTGTTTTAATTCCAGCCGAATTCAATTTTATTGAAAATGAATTATATACTTTTCTAAATAACGAAGATAATATTGATGGCCAATTGATTTTAAATATTTATAAAAGAACTAGAGAGCTTGAGACTGAACGCTTAATTGATATGGTACTTCTACAAGCCGTTAAAAAGACAAGTACAAATGGCTGTAAGTATATTTCTTTAATGGGAAACTTCTTGTTTTATCGATAAGTTTTTTTTCTTTTGACGAGTGCTTTATATTTCATACCATGGTTGTCAGTGAATACTTGTAAACTATATTAACATGTTCCTATTAACCAAATTTTTAGAATAACTAGACAACAATTCGAAGATATAAGAGATTTAATCATGGAGCTATTTCCTACCGAAGACGGGGACGTATATTATGTTGGTCACGAAAAAGCAACTGAATTCTCAGATACACTCCATGCCCATGGTAAATTGGTTAACCATTACAAATATATAAGGCAACGTTTGGACAATGCAGGATTTATAAAGAATACAGTTACCAGACAAACTAAAAAACAAAAAAAACTTTCCAGTTTCGACATCAAAGGTTAGTGTATTTCGAAAGTTTTATCTAATATGTATAATTATATGTAAGTTACATATTATCGAAGGTTAACTTTTGAACAGTTTCAGATTTTCCTCAGTGCTTAACAGATTCAAATCAAGAGCAGTATTGCTTTGATACTCAAATCGAAAATTGGACTGAGTTTTATTCTTTGAGGTCGAGATATATTCAAGTGTCAGAAAGTCAAGAATCTGAAAAAATAAGCATTTATTTATATCACTTCAACTGTCTCAAGACCGATAATGGACTTAGATTGGTAAACAAAGTTTTTACTTATAGTTATAGAAAATTTTGGTGAAGCTTTTGATATACTTATTATTAAAAATTGTATTACTATTTAGCTGGAATTAGATTTTAATAAAAAGGTAGCTGAAATAGCGGAGAAGGATTCTGATTTGAGACCAACTGCGTATCCTCAGCTTTTTATTGCTAATTGGGATACTTATGCAAGTAAATTGATTGATTTGTACGAATCCAAGAAATCTTCAAGAAAAGACCTGAAGAAATTTCTGGAAAAACATGATAATGAGTTGAAAAATAGTTAGTTATCGTTTCAAATTTATTTATTTATTATAACCTAAATTTTTCATGAAAAATGCTTTCTCTGTTCAGAAAAATGTCAAAGTATAGTCGCCTTGCTCGGGATTCCCTACTATTTTTCGGTAAACAAAATAGCAAAATCGGAGTCTGAAGAGACTAATGCAAAGACCTCGAACTCGAAAGTGCCAAGCTTAAGTAGAACAGAAATACTTAATTCATTTATATTACACGTGCAGGTATTTGAATAAATTTGTGAATCTCGATTGATAATTATATTATTAATTATCAATGTATAATAAATAATCATAGGAGCCGGATGAGATAGATGAAAAAATTCAAGAAAATGAAACAAATTTGAAAAAATTAGATTCTCTCGTCTTGCCGTATGTTGTGATAACAGGTCCGCTTGACAACATTCAGGACTCTTATGTCGTTTTTCTCTCAAGAAAATACAAATTTTCTAGTCCCCTCCTAGCCGTTCAAGAATGTTTTAAGTCGCTGTACGCTTTAAATATTTGGCTATACCCTAGTGACTTCATATGGATATTGATTGGAAAATTAGTATATAAATTTAAAATTACTACGAGGTTTACGTCTATATCGACAGCTGTCAACGACATTAAGAAATCAATGCAAATTTAGTGTGAGTTTATGTAACAGTTAGTTACTACTCTTTATGCAGTCAAATTAGTAATTACTTTTGGTTACAATCAGATAGTATTATAGAATTTTAATTTTTTATTCGATACGTATAATTAGTAGTATTCTAAAATGAATCAATAACTGTTGAATATTTTGCTTTCTTTCATTTTACAGCTATACAGCTGTCCAGGGTTATCTAGGAAAATAGTTCAAATAGTGGTAGATTTTTTAAATGAATTTGTAGGCAGCATACTTTTTTCTGCTTTAAAAAATGAAATTTTAAATTGATTAATAACGGAAAATATTTCTCCTGAAACGCGTTTAAAAATTGAAGAATGTTTTGAAAACAGTACCAAGTTGTTCAAATTCATTGCAACGGAGGATGATCGTTTTTCTATTTTTAGATCAAAAGGAATGATAGATCACGAGGAAATTCCAATTGAAAAAAAAATATTTGAAAAAACTATTGCAAATGATACAAAATTAGGTCTTAAGCCTTTGTATGCTGTCTACGTTTCTTTGAAAAAGTCTCTCAAATGTTTCTTAGAAATCCCTAATATGTTTAGTATTATTATGATTTACGTCAAAAGCTTAGAAAAAGAAAAAGGTATCGTTCGTAATATCATGCAAAGTCGATTATGGCAACAAAAATATTTTAAAAAAACTTTAGGCTCGAGTACATTGCCTTTATTTATTTGGTACGACGATCTAGAGACGGTAAATGCAATGGGAAGCCACGCAGGCAAAAATTTGAAATTTGGAGCTCTTTATACGCTTTTAGGTTCTCTTCCTCCCAAAATTTCTTCTAGCTTAAAAAGCATAATATTTATTATGTTACTACGCACAGAAAATAAAAAATCATTGAGCAACCATGAAGTTTTTGACACGCTGATTAAAGAGCTCAATGAATTACGAGATAAAGGTATTGAAATAGTAATCAATAAGATGAAAAAAATTGTTAAATTTCAACCCGTATTCATTCTGGGAGATAATTTAGGAGTGAATAACGTCCTTGGCTTTGTTGGATCTTTGAGAGCTAATCATTTCTGTCGAATTTGCAAAGCATATTTAGAATTGACACAAAATTTAACGATTGAAGATCAAAATTTTCTTCGTGACGAAATTAATTATAAGAAAGATGTCGAGATAAAAAATTCGACAGAAACTGGAATCAAGGAATCTTGTGCATTTCACAAAGTTAATGGTTTTCATTTGACACAAAATATTAGTGCTGACGTAATGCATGACCTGCTGGAGGGGGTATGCATATATGATTTACAAGTCATTATTAAATATTTTATTTTTGATAAAAAATATTTTACTTTGCAAGACTTAAATGATATAATAGAAAATTTTCCTTACGCCTCCAATGTGTCAAACAAATCTCCATTAATCACTGAGCACAGATTGAAAGAAAATAATTTCAATATATCAGCTTCTGAAGCTTGGACTATGATTAGATTTTTCGGATTAATGATCGAAAACAAAATTGATAAAAGAGATAAATATTGGCAACTGTTCATTTATATGCGGGATGTCGTAGACATTGTCCTGTCGCCAAGAATAACAGAATCCTTGATCCGAAGCTTAGAATTAAAAATTGAACTTCACAATGAACTTTATCTTGAAATTTGTAAAACTTTACAGCCAAAATTTCATTTGTCATGCCATTATCCTTTAATTATGCGTTTTTGTGGACCTTTAGTTAATTTTTGGAGTATGAGATTTGAAGGTTTGAATGTTAGAATAAAAAAAAATGTGCAGTCAACTTCTAACAAAAGAAATATTTTATCTACTGTTGCCATCAAACAAACTTTAAGCATGTTAGAATTTAAGCATAATTTTAAGGTCAAACCAACGATTAAACTTTTTTCATGTGATCGGGAGGAAAAATTTGTTGAATTTGAATTTGCTAAGAATGTTAAGTTCTATACTAAAATTGAAGTAGACGCAGTTACATATAAATGAGGGTCTTTTTTGTTCTAGATTGTTCTTCGAGTGAATCAATTTTATTAAATTTTGGGAAAATTATAAAAATTATTAATATTGATGATGATTTTATATTATATTTTAAACGATATGAAGAAATAACTTTTGATGAGCATTTTTATGCTTACCGTGTACGTCCAAGTACGGACAAACCAATTTTTGTAAATATAAAAGAAATGCTTCAGATTCCTGAATGTAATTTCGTAGAAACTGCAAACGGAGAATTCATAGTTCCAAAGTACAAATTGTAATCCAATTAAGTATTAGAAAATAAGTATTCGGTGTTCTAATTTATAACTTAAATCCTATAATTTGTTTATTTTCATTAATGTGAAAAAAATATTTGAATAAACAACAAATAAAAAAATAATATAGCCTGAAGAATATTTGATTGTTATTATTCATCTTGTAAAGAAAATTATTATCGTTGTTTTGATCTTTGCTCCAAACTTTGTTTGAGATTTTTGGGATCGAAAAAGTAAGAAAAATGCAATACTAGGGCCAAAAAATATTCATTGAAACGTAGTGCAACTAAAAAAAACCGAAATCGATTTTCAAAAAAAGTCCTCAAAAAATCCATTTTGAGATGGAATATTACACATAATAAAAGTATATTAATGTAGTTGCGCGAGTTCATACGCGCGCAAAGCCTTATGGCTCAGCTAGTCAGTGACGTAAATTGCCTTTTCATTATCAGTCCATGGGAGAGCGCATATAATAATCCAACAGATTAAAGAGGATTAACAGTTACGCATATATTCACGATTTCTACGACGTCATACTTAAGTGGAAGTGCTAAATTCTCAACTAAATTTTCATTTCGCACGACACTTTTGTGCAACCACCTCCGCCATCGTTACATGCTTTGCGCGAGCGAGAATCAGCCATAGAAGAGAAAATAATAGAACCAACTCGTTCAGCAGCTGTAATAGGCAAGTGTTGGCTCCCAGTCGCGAATTATGCACTTGCAGAAAGCCGCGTGCTGGCTATATAGTACTATTTTTGATTATCTCTACCTTGATTTAACTAAATTTAACTTTTTGGTTTATGAATTTTATCACTTATGCTTAAAATCATCTAATTATGTAAGATTTTTAAGCTGAGCTTATTGACTAAAATTCCAAACAAAAATCTTTGATGACCACCGGGATGATTTGTGTCGCTTATAGCTTATTTTATGTATAATATAAATAAAAAAAAATAGCAACTAATCTTTTCAATTTTGATTTATAAATTCACGGAATTTAATTTCTTGAGTTTTGCGTGATCGTTGTCGCAGTAACCAAACCCCACATAGGTATCGTGTAAGCATGTGCTTTCGAACAAACAGATAGTAAATTTGACATTTCTAGTCCTGTACATTATTTCTGAATACATTACATTCCCAGTCTGTATATGTGGAAATCCGAAAAATTTTTAACTTTTAAGGAACCGATGTGAACGTAATAATACTTTACGATACAAGTACCATAGGTAACAATTTTTGGCATGGCATAGTTTAGGGCCCGAGTGCAGCGATCATGGTACGAGTATCGTACAAAATTTGATATTACTGTGCTAAGTTCACATTTATGACTTCTTTTCCGAGTTATAAGTCGCACTTTCTGTTACCGCAGATTGATTGATTGATTGATTGGTTTATTTATGGGTCCAGGGGGTAGAACCCCATGTGGCCCGGAAGTATATTACAGATAGTAAGCGAAGAAATTTTTAATGTGTATGTGTTTAGGCAGATGGAGCAAGTAGCGCAGATTGGTAATCATTATATACAAGATCGACAAATAAAACAGCAAAATAGAAAATAGTACGAAAAACAAAATATAGAATACAGCACAATTATTTACATATTTATTATGCTGAGCGAAGTGAAGTCATTCCTGCATGAACTCCCGTGATTTTGCAACGGTTTTTTGTAGACGCGGTACCATGAGTACTGCTGGATCGATCTTTTTGAAAATTTAAGAAGTTGATAAGGGAAGCTAGACGAAGATCTGATGACATTCATAATCTCGATTGCTCAACCCTTTATGCACTTTTATGCAGTTTAGATGCATTTTTTCAAAATTATGAGAATTTGCTCAAATTTGACGG
>CACVKI010137977.1:0-30646 GCA_902732785.1 Trichogramma evanescens | reverse complement strand
GCAGTAAGCCAAATAATGTTCATTGCACATGTGAAAATTCAAGTGACAAAAAATGTCACATGTACATCTATGCACTATGATAGCATGGACCAGTGCAGGTTAGGTATAGTTATCGGTGTAGTTAAGGGTACGTTTTAAGCCACTTTAGGAGTTTTAGTTTGTTGTCATGTGCATTTACATTAAAAATGTCAGAGTTTCATTGGTTTTATTGAAAGCAGTGATAACACTTTTGTTTTAGTTTATATTATTGCTTAGTAGTGCCGTGTATTACAGTGAAGTGATATTATATGCAATAAAGCTGGTCATAATGCAAGTGTGTACAGTACTAGGTAGACCAATCTATTATAGTATATTCTCTATTATTATATTATTTTATATTATTTTAGAGAAAACATTTAAAATATCAAAGCTCAAATGCAACTGTAATAGTTGAAATATTTGTACTTGACTACTTTTCCACATGCAGTACAGCGTAGGTGGCTATGCGTATGCTAAACCTTTTTGTACATAGCAAGCCAAAGTGCATAAAAGCATGTGAAAATAGATGAAATTCATGTGAATAGATGAAATCAGTAGAAAGTGAGTGATAACCATGTGAGATCCTGCGATGATGGGTAGTATAAGTTTATAATAGTTGAAAATTCAATTTCTTTATTTGATGGTGTTTAATTTCTGACCATTTGCTCCAGTGTGCGCAAGGTTTCTCAGTAAGTTTAGAAGATTGAGACGTCTGATATGGATCAAATTGTTTAAAAAATGTCCTTAACAGATTGAGTTTTGTAGAATTTTGATTAAAATTATTGAAAACTATGTACACCATCAATTGTGATAAAAAACAAAAAGTGAAAAAATTTATTGATGATTTTAAGCTGACATTGAATAATAGAACTTATATAAAGGTCTAAATCAAAATTTTACAAAACTCAATCCATAAAGAGCATCTTTCTGAAGATTTTTGTCCGTACCAGAGATCTTTATCTTAAAAATTCTTATGTGAACTGTGCACATGATGAAAAGATACTAAAATAGCATAAATGAGCTATTTTTAGAGGCCCATTCTGCATATTTTTTAAAATATTATAAGAGTTCAGAGATTTAAAACTTATGCAGTAATTGTATTTTTCTCAAAAGTTCACTTTGTATCATGAAATTAGTTCAAGGGGGAATATTGGTGTATAACTTCACAAGGTTTCCAATATTCAAGCTTTATAACGTTAATTTTCCAAAATGAAACTTTTTTTCAAGATAATTCAGAATCTATCATCCATAAAATAATTTCAAGTCATGCCATATATCCTTTTTTACTAATTAAAGTTACAAAATGTTATTGAACATGTTTACTGCTGGTTCGGCTGTGATCATGAGGCAAAGTACCAAAAATGTACACTTTGATGTTGAATATTTCCTTAAAAAGACTAATCACATGTAGTTTTTAATTCAATGATCAAAAGATGATAACTTTATCTTTCAAATAAATAGTTTCATATTTTTTTCGCAACACAATTGATCAAGTTACAGCCATTATTTTGCCCAAATTTTGATAACTTCCCACAAGTGCCCATGTTAAAAGATCAATTTTCGAATTGAGATTCCAGGAAAAGTAGTTGACCTAGGCTAGGATTTTAAGAGTCGATCGTGGTTTAACTAAGAAGGTTCTCGCGCTTAATAACTATTCAAGTTGGAGTTAGTATGCGCAGTACACAACGCGCACCCGAATTTTCATAAAACCATCGAAAAAAACGTCATTTTTTCTTGTCATTTGAAAAATCTCGATTTTTCCCTTGGTTACCTACATTTTTTTGAAGTACTGAGGGCACAGTAGCCTCTTTAGAGCACAACAACCCTAAGTTTCAGTCTCGAGCAACACTTCACCCAATTCATAGTTTAAAATGCTGCTAGAGCTAAAGTTTTCGTATAGTCGACGGGACCAGTCTTATCTAACATGCGCGCGCTGTCCACCGCGTGCTCAAAAGCGTGACTTTTTTACTTTCTCCAAACCTTGAAGATTGTAGTGTATGCAAGACATCGGTCAGTATTCGTTCAGACTCCAAAGCGTGAACATCCCCGAAAGGTCGCTTCCGTCGTATCTATCGTGGCTTTAGTGAAAGTCGTAGCCCCAAAAATTTTAGTGGAACTGACGTTTTTGTATAGTAGGCGTGGCCAATTAATTGGTCCATGTGCGCGCCGCGATCCATATACCACACGCTCTAGGACTTTCTTCTTCTCTTCAAAAGCTACTTTGGACAAGAGTTTATGCAAGATAGATCAGTGTACGTTAGAGCTCCAACACGTGCGAAGCATTAGTGAAAAATTAAAACTCTCGTGACTTTTCTGAAATAAATTGAAAATATTTCAAGTTATAAATAAAAGTGTTTAGTAAGTGCTCAGAACGATGTCTTCTCTTTCCACAAGAGTATTGGACCATGTCCGCAAAGAACCCGCATTGTTGAATACTCAGCAAGAGCGTCAGGATTTCATCCGTCGATTTAACCACTTGTTCAGCTTGGATTGGGAGAATCAACTCCTAACTATCAAGGAGTACTTAGATACCCAAAAAATTCATTGGTTTCTAATAGAAGCATTACATTTCCATGACAAAAAAAACGAGAATTATCCAGGAGAACGAATCATCGAGTTATTGTACAAGACCGGCTTGAGATACGAGCCTGAGATCGATGCAGACCGTAGGTCAATGCTGCACTCTCCGATTCATTACGTAGCAAGGCTACACACGGATGCTTGCGGGACCAACTGGAGTAGGACGGTCAGTGACCTATTTATCGTTGTTTATAACAGATACAATTTGAATTACGTCGACGAAACCGGGATGACCCATTTCCACGTGGCCTGCATTTACGGCTGCGTGGCGGTGGTGAGGAAATTTCTCGAAGCAGGTCAACATCCCGATTGTAAGCCTTTTGAAGCGGACACGTGCTCGGTCGACCCGCCGATACATTTAGCTCTCAAGTACGAACACTACGAATTGGTGGAGTTGCTGCTATTAAAGGGTGCGGATCCAAACGCTCTAGACACTTTGGGCCAGTCACTACTGTATTACGCCGTGGACAGATTGTTGCCGAATGTCGTCGATCTGCTTCTGGAACATGGGGCTGATCTATCCACTTTTGTTTTTCCTCTTCGATGCTTATACGAGCGATTTTCCAAGAGAATGAGGAAAAATATGATTACTTACAACTTGGCGAGAGTATCTAGTGTTATACTTATCCTCGAAAGCCTACAAAGCAAAGGCTACAAGCTGAAAAAGGACGAGGCCTTGAGGATCTTTAAATTCTTCGACGAGTTAAAATTTTTCCAGCAATCGTGCAGAATCAAGGATTATCTCAATGAGGAAAACTTCGTGAGCTTGGCCAAGCGAACGATGATAAATCCGAGCGTGTCGCTTTACAGACTGATCAAGCTGTCACGACATCATCCATCCGAACGAGTCACGTATAAAGACTACTGGGAGTTCGCGAACTCGGAGGAACATCGAGACATGTATAAAAGAAAGGATTGCGACGCCTATCTGTGCAAAATATTGGCGAGGAAGTTTTTTCAGCGATGGGCACCTTTTCCTGGCTTCAAGGGCTTATTGCTAGTCTAGAAAAGCGAAGATTTATGCAGTACTTTTGCAAGCAATGTCTTGTGTAAATAAATTTTGTACATTTATCATATCATTCAAATGAATAAAAAGTAAAATAAAAAATAACACTTGATTTTTCTATTAATTAACCCTCATTCATTTGTAGTAGAAGATATCAAATATTCATTACTATAAAACCACATGGAGACCATAGAAACCTATATTAAAAATTAACATATTAAATGATTATATTGCCTAACTACAGCAGGAGGATGTCTACATTGCACCCAAGTATAAGTTTGCAACCCCGAGTATAGTTTAAAGGGTCCGGCCTTATAGAATTTTTCTGTTATTCCCAGAGCATTTAAATTTAATACTCGTAACCTTCGCGCGAAAGCATACTTATCGACGTACGACAACGTGCTGAACTGCTTGATTGCATAATGTCAATGTTGCATGCGGCCGGTTGCCGGCCCCCTACGATGTTTTATGCAACACAATTAACGCACAGTGTTCGCGACGTTTGAACAAGTATATTTTTAATATAACTCTTACTCGTTGCAAACTTAATGAAAACTTTGATGATGAAGTAAAGTCGAGATTGTAAAGTTTTTGACATGATTTCTGAGTGGTGAACGATTATGAAATATAATTGACATTGCATAGAGGGCGATCTCTGTATTGTGCATTTGTGTATACATTACTCGTTTGTTACGTTTGTTTGCACAATATACAATGTTGTACAAAACATGTGCATGGGCTTCTAGTCATTATGCAAGACAAATTAGACATTACTTGCATAGAAATATCCATAGCAAAATTCCCAATAATGAAGATCTAGAGCGAAAGAAGAGACTAAAGTCTACCTTTAATTATGTTACGGCTGCTGGTATTTTGGCCCTTGGATTGACATACGCTGCTGTACCACTGTATAGACTGTTCTGTCAGGTATAATTTTTATGTTAAAATACTTATTTGATATCTAAATTTACATGGCCAAACATGAATGAAAACAAACAGAATTTACTCGATATAACCTTATAGCTGATTTATCAGTGCTAAATCTTATTATATGATCAAATACTGAAACTAGATCCTTTATTTTGTCATGCAGGCATTTGCTTATGGTGGAACAACAGGACACGATACATCCAAAGTTGCAGAAATGAAACCAGTAAAAGAAAGGGTACTGAAAATAAAGTTCACAGCTGATACGGCAGCTCAAATGGCATGGAACTTCCAACCACAGCAAAAAGAAATTAAGTTAGTGCCTGGTGAAACTGCTCTAGCATTTTACACTGCCACTAATCCAACAGATGTACAAATTAGTGGAGTATCTACTTATAATATAGTACCGTTCGAAGCTGGTCCTTATTTCAATAAAATTCAGTGCTTTTGTTTTGAAGAACAAATGCTCGCACCCCATGAACAGGTAACATTTAATGATTTTGATATAATTAGAATTAAATATTAAGTAAAAAAGTGATTCAGTAATTTTATTATTTTTTTATTTTCTATTAAGGTGGATATGCCTGTATTTTTCTTTATTGATCCAGAATTCACTGAAGATCCTAAAATGGAATTTGTTGATGAAATTGTTCTATCTTATACATTTTTTGAAGCTAAAGAAGGAACAAAACTACCAATACCAAGTTATATTAAAAAAGTCCACTAACTCTATAGGTAATGTAAATAATATAAGTTTTATAATATAAATTATTTTTATAGTTTTTGTATTACTTAAGGTTTGAGTGTTTTTCAAGTACAAGCTTTAAAACTTTGGTATTTATTTGACTACTATAATTATAATTAACTATATTAAAATTTGTAATTTTCTTTAAAATTCAACAGTAAATATTGAATGTGCTCTAATTTGTATACAGTTTAAAACCGAAACATGGCATTCACTGGGTATGCTCGTCTCAATCCACAAACTTTGTCTTTATCAATGTATAATGCATCAATTTTCAAAGCCAAATCATGCTCAAGAGCATTACGAGTTCTTAGTAACCGCTGATGTTGACACTCCATATCTTTTAAAGCTCTATGCATCTTTTCTACCTGATTATATATACCATCAATTTCTTTCTGGAGACTCGTGTATGCATAATCCCTGCATAGTTCTATATCAGGACGATGTGTTCTCGCTTCTAATCTAGTGTGAGCTACTTTTAATGCATAGCTCTTATCTGCTATAGCTTTGCGCATTAATTCTAAATTCTTTTCGACGTCAAAAATTTCTTGTTGTACCTTCAAGATATAATTATGTACATCATAATCTTCTTTCTAAATTTGTGAATTAGCTTTGTGCTTTTTACCTTATGTAAATGTTGCTGTAATTTACTTTTTGCCTCCAATAACTCTGAACACCTTCGCGAAAGAGCATTATTACTACTGTTCCAAGCATCCCACATTTCCTGAGCCACACGATTGATCAAAGTCTCTGCTTCTGCTCTAAGTTGGCATGATTTAGTTCTCTCCGATTGCGACTTTTGAATGATCCTATTTGCTGTTTCGGCCCATGTATCAGGCTTCGAAATGCTATAAATATAATAAATAAGAACATTTACTCTGGTACATAATTTTGTAACATTCTAGAACAGAGCAAATAATACCAAGGATCATATTTTTCAATTCCAGAATAGTACTGCAAACCTCTACTGGCATTGTTGATTTGATAACAGTGGAGATCAATACCAAGCGCACTTTCCTTATTTTTAAGATCGAGCTCTAATTGATTCTGCGAAATTCTGCAATTTCGGAGCTGCAGAAAACAGATCCGTAGACGTTAATTCGATTCAATTGTACTATGCAAGCTATATGACTTACCTGATCTTTAACTCTATCGAGACAATGTTCCAACCGTCTTTGACCACTTTTCAAATGCTCAACTTCGCGAAGCAGAGACTTTTCGGGGTCGTCGTGAACCAGTTCCATTCCTTGAAGTTCATTAATTTTTTTTTTTTTCATCGAAATCCACCGATTTTAAATAAAAATTTGTATCGTACCTTTCCTCGCTTCTCTGTGGTACAAGCACTCCTCGGCTACGTGAAGCGGATTCTCGATGTCCTGTACGGCTTTTTCCAGAGTCGACCGGCAGTCCTGCAGTCGGTCGATCTCCTGGACCTGCTTCTCCAGCTCGGACGCGATCTCGTTGCGCCAGAAAGTCACGTCGCTGATTCTCTCGCCCAATCTGCGGCCGGTGTCGTGCTGGGTGTGTTGGATCTTGTGATCGGCCTCCCTGCAAAATTAATTCAATATAACTTTATGAAAATTAATCAATCGATCGATTGTCTCTGAACTCGCCTCATTAATTTTACAGCGTCGCTGCGCATCCTCTCGGAATAATAGCGATTCGAGTCAGCTTCGTTGTAGAACTTGACTTGCTTCTGGAACCACTCGTTGGGCGTGAATCTCGAGCATAGCGCGGACGTCTGCGAGGAGTACGGAGGATTCTTCGGCAGGCCCGTGACGAGATTCGGAAACTTCAACGGCTGCGTGGTCATGCTGCAGAGCGGATCGACTGTATAGCTCGACAATGCTTTCGAGGATCTGTATGAATTATACCTGTTATATGTAAAGTTTGGACGTTTAATCGTTTACGTTGGAGCTTTATTTATTGTTTTAGTAAAATATAATTACGAATGCGTTTTAATATTGGTCTAATTTCGATCTGATTCAACCCGTCATTTCATCAATTTTCATTCAAAAAAAATTTCGATTTGCAATAAAAAATCTAAAGTCTTATGAAGAAAAGCAAACGATTACAATCAGTGGGAAGATTCTCAAAGGATAATTTGACTCCGCTGCAATGTGTTCACTCAAGTCTTTAAATAGCTCAATTGTGGGATGCTCCGACCGAAGGAATTTCGCGCACAGCAGGTAAACCGGCGTTGGTAAGGGTGAGATAAATGTTAGATCAATATAGAGCTCTGTGCATTCCTTTGCTGTCCCAAAAAATCAATCTCCCCCCGCATCCACCAACGACGACGACGACGACGACGATGACACGCTTATCGATCACGATAACGTCGTTCTCCTAGATAATTTATTGCGGCCTCTGGTACTCGACGATGTGGGATTATTTTTTCGAAAATATTTATATATTGCATGCACTCACAGAGGCACCAGATCGCAGGTGTCGATGCCCAATTTCGGCCGCCAAGCGAGAGACCGAGCTTTCGCCAAACTGTTCGCCAGTCTCGATGAAGATGATAATAACGATTTTATGCAGGGCGCCGATGACGATGACTCTAATGCCCTGCAGTGATGAAAATGCTGAAAAATATAATATAATATTAAATGATTAATTTTAAAATATTAAAATTTAAATTCTGTAAAATCAATTTCACTGAAGTAAAGAGTTTTTTTTATTTAACGCTTGATTCAAAAATATTTCCGAAAAAAGAATGAGTTTGCATTTAAAAACAAAAGATCGAGCAGACTGATAAGTTCAAAAATTTAAATGGCTGTCGATACGCTGTGCAGACGATTTTTAATCACAAGTAGTTTCAACATGGCTGACAAACCGCAAGAAGCTCCCGAACGTGAGTTTTTGTTTTTTTTCATGATACTCTTGATAGTTTTCTTAATTAAAATTAACGTAACTTGTTTAGTCAATATTTTGATGAACGTGAATGCATAGAGTCATTTTTCATTATTGATTAAGTTTGCGTGGTATCAATATTATCAAAATTGTCTAAACATTAGGTTATATTTTGAATTTAAATGTCAATTTCATAATATTATTTTCTACAACTTCAGTGGATTTTGAAGTCCATTTGGATTTATTAAGAGTTTTGTAATATTAGAGTGATTAAAATTAGTTTAAATTCATATCCGTGTTTTTATATCAACGTGAACAATTTAATTTTTATTATTTAAGCAAAATTTTTGTTTAATTTAGATTGCCCAGGAACACAGAGTCAAGATGCTGGAAAAGCATCGGCATGTGCTGGTTGTCCAAATCAAAACATTTGCTCTTCAGGAGCAACTAAACTACCTGACCCTGGCATTGCATTAGTCAAGGAAAGATTGTCATCTGTCAAAAATAAAGTATTAATTCTATCGGGCAAAGGTGGAGTAGGAAAAAGTACAGTGACGTCTCTTATTTCAAGAGGTCTTGCTGCTGAAAATATTAATAGAAATGTGAGTATTTTTGGCAAAATTCTAAATTATTAAAACTGTTTTTTTTTTTCAAATAAAACTTTTGAAAATTGATCTCTATTGAATATTATTGTTTTTTAAAAAATGATATGATTTTTTTTTAAATTTCAATATTTATGAAGTGTAACATTTTTATCAAATCAAATACATTATCAAATTTATTAATGGGATTCTACTTACCCTTCTTCCCAAGCCTAAAATATCTAAATGATTTTCTAAATACATGATGGATGGATATGTGACTGCTGAAAGACTAACAGTAGGTTGGGAAATAAACTAATCCACTAGGGAACATCACTTGCACTCATTCATGTATATATGTTGCATAAACTTTCATTGATTACTGTACCACCTACATGCAACCAAACAATATAACATGTCATGCACAAAATACATTTCCATGAAACTAAATTTAAAGTAATAACTAGGTCTTATAAAATACAAGGTTACTCATTTTATTATTCTTTTTTCAGGTAGCTGTTTTAGACATTGATATTTGTGGCCCATCACAACCAAGAGTCCTTGGAGCTCTTGGTGAACAAGTACATCAAAGTGCCTCAGGATGGTCACCAGTTGTAAGCGCATGCAAATAACAAATAAATCATGACAAATCATTCAAAGTGTCCTCAATTTAACTTTTCTTGCAGTTTGTAGAGGAAAACCTGTCTCTAATGTCAATAGGATTTTTATTAAATGATGTCAATGATGCTGTTATATGGAGAGGTCCAAAAAAGAATGGTAAAGTTCAAAAGATGAAAATAATACTTTATTTCAACTAATGCACTTGTACAATTTCAGGCATGATTAGACAATTTTTATCAGAAGTTGACTGGGGAACATTAGATTATCTAATTCTGGATACCCCACCTGGAACTTCTGATGAACATCTATCTGCTACAACTTATTTAAAAGAAGCTGGAATCACTGGAGCAATTATAGTTACAACACCTCAAGAAGTTGCACTTTTAGACGTAAGGAAGGAAATAGACTTTTGCAGAAAAGTGAAAATTCCTATTTTAGGTGTCGTTGAAAATATGAGTTCTTTTGTTTGCCCAAAATGCAAGGTATTATTTAAAATTAATCAAAATAATGCTAGATGTAGTGCATCTAGATTTCCTTTAATTATAAAAAAATTACATATTTTCAGAACTCTGCAGAAATATTCCCAGCACTAACTGGAGGAGCTAAAAAAATGTCAGACGAATTGAATGTGGAATTTTTAGGATCTTTACCTTTGGATCCTTATTTAGCTAGATGCTGTGATGAAGGAAAAAATATTCTAGAAGAATTTCCAGAATCTCCCACAGTGAAAGCTTTACATTCCCTTGTTAACAGTAATAACTATTTTTATTAATTTTATTAAAAATTCACCAAAATTGGAATGTAATTAACAAAAAAAATTTTTTTTCAGAAATCATAGAGAAATGTGATGGGTGATAATATTAACATCAAAGGAATATTTTTATGTGTTTCAATGTAATAAATATGTTTTATATGGAACTATTTTTTTTAGTAACCGTTGTAAATAAATGTTGTTGATCATTTAACAAGAGGAGAACTAATCGAATTATTTTCAACTTCACATCTCCTAATAGTGCCAGTAAAATATTGTACTCCGTAAGTTATATCTTACTGCACGCTTTACTTTCAATTTTATCTCAAAATTGCATTGCATTCTGCCTCGACTAAAAATAGAATTCAGTCACGTACTTTTTTTTATATAAAAAAACAACGGTATGTAGTGCAACGTCGAACGAAGTTGTCCGATAAAAAAAATTACTCATTGCTGATAAAGCTGTATCATCTTCGCGAAACTTTATGTATTCATTTCATCATTGAGATTCTTTTGACGGCGTAAGTGCATAAAATTATATTACTTTTCATACAATGTTTGTCTTTTAGTTTTTGATCCCAAAATGAATCGAGCATTAGATGTCTTTTTTTATGCTTGACAAGGTGAAACACACAAGTCTTGAGTATCGAAGAAAGTGAAAACCGGCATGTGTATGTAAGCATTATGCAGTGCACGGCCGACATCATTAGATCGTGCAAACGCGTATATATACTGTATTACATTGACATATATATACTGCAAAAATGCACACACGCAACCGATATACCTATATATAGGTAACACATGCTGTTAGCAGTACTTTTCAGCATTTCTCCCCTTCCATGTTTCCACGAAACTAAATCGCAACACGCACATATGTATACATACATAGGCAGGCAGGAGCAGGCAGAGTAGCGTGTGTTGACTGTTGTGTATTAATGTCGCCTGCGTTAGCCGCATTTCTCGCTACTACTTCGCGCGACAGCTATTTCTGTAGATGGACTGTGGTGGTGCAGCGGGCGAAAGTTCGCTTTGAGCTGCTTTCCCATTATTGTTATTTCATGTGGTGCATTTTATACTTGGGATACTCTTTTCCGATCTTTTGAATTCAAAAAAGTGGTGTCAATTTGAGTGCGGTGTTGTTGCATCCCCTCGGTGTGTGTTTTGAAGTTCGGTTATGATCACCTGTTGCGCAGTCGTGACATTTCATGCATAACAACGCCAGAGGTAATGATTGATATTGTTATTATCGCAATGTTCAAGCGTCGTATCTCGAAGGGGATTCCCAGTAGTGTTTTATGTTCTCAAAAGAGTTTGGTATCGCTCAAGTAGTTCTTTCATGCTGAAGTACTGAGTTTCGATTGTAATAAAAACCGGTTAACTCTTTTGTTTACGTTGAGTTCGTTCGTGCTGTATTTGTAAACACGATAGAGTGAATTGGTGAGAATCTTATCATGTAAAAAATACGACCGTAAAATTTATATTTCAGAATTATTTTTCGAGAACATGGGGGCCAAAAAGCCTGCGGATACCAGCTTTCTCATAGCCAATTCTGGTGGTGAAGGCTCATCAACACCTCCAGCAAATCCAGCAGATAAAAGTTTGTAAACACTAGATTACTTTGTGGATCTTATCATGTAAAATAATTAAACATGCAATTTATATTTCAGATCCAATGATTGACAAAATGAGTGCCCAAAAGATGGCAGATTCAAGTTTCTATTTTACACCAAACTCTGGCGAAGGCTCAGAATCACTATTGATAAATACTGTTAATTCATCGGCATCTCAAAATTCAGTATTATCGGATGATAATAGTTTCAGAATTAACATGAAGAGTTTTTTACAGTATGCTTCACCTATACTTTTAGCAATCAAATATGCTGCTTTTTTTGTCATTTTTGTACTCAGTGTTTATGTGCTGGTACAATGCACGGAATACTTTAAGGAAGCTAAACAACAACAAGATGAAATGAGAGAAGAACTGAATACTTTTCATATTACGGCTGAACATAGTCTCACTCAATTAGAAAGACTTCAAGGACAAATGGAAGATAAAATCGAAAATATTAATGTATTAACAGAACTTGGCGCACAGCGAATCAAAGATATGTTTTCTTTCTCCAAATCTGATCTTATGAAAGATTATGCAGAAGAAGATGGAGCTAAATGCGATTATATTCCATTAAATTTGAGATTTGACTGTCATCCTGAAAATGGAGCATCTCAACTCTCATGTACAGACAGAGGATGCTGTTGGAATCCTCTTCACCAATTGAATTATGAGAAAAATGTTCCTTTAGATGTGCCTTATTGCTATTATCCAAAAAATTGGACCCTATATAAATATGATAACTTTACCAAAGATGGTAATGATTTCTCAGGATTTCTGAAATTGCAGAAAAATTCATTCTATAAAAATGATGTGCCACTAGTTAAGATAGAAAGTTTTGGGGTGGATGATACAACTTTACGCGTCAAAGTAAGCGTTGATAATTTTTTCTTATTATTATATCATACATAATTTTAACTTTCAAAATTCCTTAGATATTTGATCCTGTTAATAAACGCTATGAACCGCCTTATCCTATAAGAGAAGATCCACATCCATTCTCTAAAGAAAATAGCAATCCTCAGTATGAATTAAAAATGGATGAAAATATACCCGGATTCAAAGTTATGAGAAGCAATGATCAAAAAACTATGTGAGAATTAATTTTTTTGTAGAATTAAATAATTTTTTGTATATAAAGTATCTAATAATTATTTTATTTTTCAGTTTCAACTCCATTGGATTTGGTGGTTTTATATTTGCTGATCAATTCTTACAAATCAGTTCTGTACTTCCATCTTCAAATATTTATGGACTTGGAGAACATCGAACAAACTTGAAATTAAATACTAATTGGCAAAAACTTACTTTATTCAATGCCGATCAACCACCTACAGAAAATGTAATCATTTTCATTTTTAATTTGTTGTTTAACATATTTTGGCACTTAATAAAAATTATTTTCAGGCTAATTTATATGGATCACATCCATTTTATATGGTTGTTGAAAAATCAGGAAAAACTCATGGCATGTTATTCATGAACAGTAATGCAATGGGTAATTAAAATGATTTTGATAAAAAATAACTTCAAAATTGTATGTCTTCAAATTTGTTGAATTTTCACAGATATCATTTTGCAACCAACTCCTGCCATTACAATAAGAAGTATTGGAGGAATATTTGACATGTACTTTTTTATGGGCCCAACTCCTGCTGATGTTTTAAAACAATATGCCCAAGTTGTTGGTAAACCATTTTTACCTCCTTATTGGTCTTTAGGCTTCCATTTGTGTAGATTCGGCTACAAATCTTTGGAAGAGACTCGATCTGTTTGGAAAAGAACAAGAGATGCATTAATTCCATTTGTAAATATGTCTAAATATTTTTTTTTTCAAAAATGTATAAAATTTTTAATTTTATTTAAACTTGTTTTAGGATACTCAATGGAATGATTTAGATTATATGGATAAAAACAACGATTTTACATATGATAAAATCAAATTCAAAGACCTGCCAAAATTCGTAAAAGAAATTCATGACGTAAGTTAGATATAACATGTACAAAAAATGTATGACTTGGACTTAATGAATAAAATATTTCTATATATTTCACTCAAAGGCTGGCATGCATTATATACCATTAATTGATGCTGGAGTATCTGCTCTAGAAGAAAGTGGATATGTTCCTTATGATGAAGGCGTCAAATTAGGTATTTTTGTTATTGATGAAAATAACAATGTACCTTTCAAAGGCAAAGTATGGAATTTAAATTCTACAACATGGCCAGATTTTACTCATCCAAAAACTTCAGCATATTATTCTGAAATGATGAGCAATATGCACAAGGATTTTGAATATGATGGTGCATGGATAGTGAGTATTATTTTTATCTACATAATACTTAGGGCTGTTCTTCGTAGTTGACATAAATAGCATGAAGAGTAAAAATAACTATTGATATATTTTACGTTTTATTTACTTTTTATTGTATTTGGTATACAAAATAACATTTTTTTAGGATATGAACGAGCCATCAAATTTCTACAATGGTCACTTAAATGGCTGTGATTTCAATAATTCTCTCAATACTCCTCCATATTTACCTAATGTTGTTGGAAACCTATTAACTAGGAAAACTTTGTGCATGAATGCCAGACAACATCTTGGATATCACTATGATCTTCATAATGTATATGGAACTAGTCAAGCAATTGTTGTTAATAGGTATGAATCTTATTTTGAGAAATGACCAACATTATTTTACTGAATAGGTAATTATTTTTGATTATGATAACTATTTCATTTTCCAGCGCGCTAAAACAAATAAGAAATAAAAGACCATTCATTATTTCTCGATCTACTTGGGAAGGTCATGGATCTTACGCAGGACATTGGACTGGCGATATTTATTCTTCATGGTAAATATCTAATTTTTAACATAAAAAAAAGATCTCATCATTCAACAATTTCTCTTATTGATTTTTAAATTTCAGGCATGACTTGAGAATGAGTATTCCAGAAATATTAGCCTACAGCTTGTTCCAAATACCAATGGTTGGAGCAGATATCTGTGGTTTTGATGGTAATGCTACTGAAGCTCTTTGTAACCGATGGATGCAGTTGGGAGCATTTTACCCTTTTTCTCGCAATCACAATTCAGATGATACAACTGTAAATAATCAATTGTTGCATTAATTGAGAAATAGATCAATAGTCGCGGATTCATATCAATATTTAATATTTCAGGAACAAGATCCCGTATCAATGGGACAGCTAGTAGTTATGTCTTCCAAAAAAGCTTTGAATGCACGTTATTATCTTCTCCCGTATTTGTATACCTTATTTTATCGTGCTCACAAGTATGCAGAAACAGTTGCTCGACCTTTATTTGTTGAGTAAGTATTTTTTATGGATTGATAATTAACTTTTTTATCAATAAATTTTTCTAACAATTGAAACTTAGATTTCCAGAAGACCCTAATACATTTGACATCGATACAGAATTTTTGTGGGGTAGTTGTTTGCTGATAGTACCAGTACTAAAAGAGGTAATAAATTATATGAAAGATTAATTCATTTTTTCAAACGTATTAAAATTTAATTTCTTCCAGAACGAAACATATGTGAATACGTATCTACCAAGAGGACCTTGGTATAACTTTTATACTAAAGAATACTCTAATTCTATCGGTTCAAATTACACCCTCGATGCGCCAATCGATACGATTCCCTTATTGGTGCGCGGTGGATGTATTCTTCCAGTTCAAGAGCCAAGTACCACCACCACTTTGAGTCGTCAAAAACCATTTGGATTGTTTATTGCTTTAGACGAACGAGAAAGAGCCACAGGTGAACTTTATTGGGACGACGGAGATAGCTTAGGTAAATTATTAAATATTAATTTTTTTAGTCAAAATTTATATTATACAAAAATTAATTAAAATTTTCCATGGCTTTTCAGATTCGATAGAAAAGAAACAGTACTTATTGTTCTCATTTAATGTATCCGACGATACTTTGACAAGTTATTCGGTAGAAGGATCTTATGGTGGAAAAATGAAACTGGGAAAAGTCACAATAATGGGAGTGACTAAAATTGTGCAACAAGTTTTCCTTAACGAAAATGACGTTAAGTTTGTCTACGATAAAGAATTATTAGTACGTTACACATCATTTATCATTCAAGGCAAACTTAATTGTGAATGAAAATTTAAACATCATAATTTTACAGGTTTTGGAAATTGATAATTTGTTTGTGGACTTTTCGAAGAAGTTTGTTCTGAGATGGAGCGATAGAAAAATCGAAACACACGAACCAACAACCGCAGTGCCAATAAAGATTCATAAAACTAGTCTTTCTAATGAAAATATTATACATGCAGTTCATTCAGGTACTTCAATCAATCGTATTACAATTTTTGAAGTTTTTGGACTGAGTTTGATCAGTTTATTGGCGTATAAGTACCACGTGATATTAGTATAATAGATTTTAAGAGCTTTTAAACTAAGATGAGATCGATCATTACTGGATAACTATAAAATGCTGTGTATATCCTGCCCTACTGTTGAAGTTTTACTGTAGATTTTAAACCATTGAAATAGTTACTTTTCATATGTTACCTCACATAGCAATTTATATAATATTTTGTTACTTATTTTATATATCAGAGTGATAATATAGTTTATCCAGTCGTGTTAGCTCTCAATTCTTCTCATTAAAGTTGCAACGAGACTAGATCTGGAGCGCCGATTTTTCCAAAATAATTTGACGTTTTTATGCACTGAAGACATCGGCGTTACGCATATCGTTTAGTCTCGTTGCAGCTTAGTTACGTAAATTTAGATACATCAGTGTTTATGCATTTAAGCGACATCAACGTATTTTTATTAAGTGTTTTGATATATTCAGTAAGAGTGACCCTCGTAAAATTTTTAAACAAATTATATGCACTTTTAGTGCTGATTACTCGCGATTTTAGGTATTACAATATCTTTTAGATAATAAAATTGTGCACTTGTTAAGCATTATACTTATTAATTAACAATTTCATGTACTTTAAGTACTAACTATTCGCGAGTTTAGGTATTTCAATACCTTCCAGACGATAAAATTGCGCACTTGTAAAGCATTATATTTTTTAATTAACATTTATAAATGTTGTTTTGATAAGCTTTTATTTTATGAAAAATGTTTTTGTATTTAAAAGCATGATAAATAAAATTTGATACGAATATGAATATTTATTTTACCACAAGTTATTGCAATTAACTTATTTCTTCATTGGTCAAGTTGTTATTTTAAAAGAATTAAATTAAATGAAAATCAACAATTACTTTCTATCAGCTGTAATTAGAAAAGATTTCTCAAATCATATCAATCGGTAAGGTAGAAATTAGAAATGAGTTTATTTCAAGAGTGGTTGAAATTACCTTTTTTCTGCCAAAGACTGAAATCTTATCCTTTCATAAATATATCTTTAAAAATACATCAACATTTAACATTTCCAATATTACATTTTCTGAAAACATAATAAAAAATGAACCAGTACGTTATTTTTCTTTTTTGATGGTATTCAATATTTAATATAAAAGAAATCTCATAAGATGTACTTGAAAAGCTTGAACTTGACATTGGTTTGAGTATCGATAAAAATAAATGAATGCTGCACGAAGCAAAAAATCATTTTTCAAAATTAATATTTGTATACTATTTTTTCAAATATTCTCACTTTTAAATAACTCAGGCCAAACGCAGCTTTACCATCTCGCAGATGAAACCGCTGAAATGAAAAAAAAGTGATTAAGTCGAAACTTAGTAAGCTCGACCATTAAGAGCAGGAAGGCTAAAGGAACTGGAAAATATCATATAAGCGGTTTCAAGATTTACCCCACAGGCTCTAATGATTAATTCGCTGCGTTTAAATTGATGAGACTCGAAATTATTTTTTTTCTCGAGCGTTGCTTTCTACGATTGTGCACCTAGATTGAAGTTGCCTTTTTTCTCGCAAAGACACCACGGGGCAATTGCCCGACGATTCCAAAACTGGCCTCCGCGTCGAAACACGAAAAAAGCACGAGAAAACATCTCGCTATTTATTTTTCCGTCGAGATCAATATTTGCCGGGCAAAAACAGCGACAAGTTGTTTCTCTCGGGCTATTATATCGCTGGAGCTGATTTAAACAATAGTCGAGCGCGCGAGGCCAAACCATTCACTCTGTCGCTCTTGGCAGCTTGTCTCTCTTTGTCATACTGCAGCCCATCGCAGGACGAGAATTTTTTTGTTGCCGCCAACAACCCGTTATGTCTGTGTATTTCTAAGCCTGGGTATATACTCAGAGTGACAAGCGGCGCGCAAGGGAAGAAAGATTCTCTCTCTCTCTCTGTGTAAAAGTCACCCTCGCAGCGTGCTGTCTCCGCAATACGTTCGGTGTACAGCAGCAGCAGCAAGGAGAGAGAAAAGCATTACTTGGCGCGTCAGTAAAGCGCCAGGCCAGGCGGGGACAGAAAAGGAGAGCCGAGACAAGAACAAAGTGGGAGACGACGACGAAGATGGAAATACGCAGTTTAGGCAAAGGATTAATCAATAATTAAGAAACTTCATTACGGGTCCGCGCGCGCAAGCTTCCTTCTTTTTTCCAGAAAACTGCAGGAAAACCAGACGGCGGCGGCGAGCACCCGTAGAGAGAGAGCAGCAGCAAGCAAGCCAAAGGGGGAGAATGAAATATTTTTCAACGTCGCCTTTGTAAAGCGCGTAATCTCGCACTGGATACATTTAACAAAAAAATTTTTTAATCAAAAAGTTTTATTTAGGCAGGGGGCAAGAACAGTAGACAATATTTATAGATATATACATATATTTTTTTTATTTCTTCACGTTACACAGAAGATGATGCCTATCGGTACAGAAGATCGTTTCGAAATCTTTTACAAACCTTTTATTTTTTGTTACTGGAGAATTTTATACTGGGAATCTAACAATGAGACGGGTTTTCTGCTGATTTGTCTTAATACCTAGTTATTATCAACCACGTATGTTTTTTTTTTCTCTCTTTTGTTTGAATCGCGCCGATGATGACGCGCGCATTGTGACTTCGTTTGAATCAAAACAAAACTATTGTATCGTGTCTTTTTTAATATTATCATTATTATATTGAAAAAAAGGAAGACATTATTGATTACACATTATGTTCAGCAATTGTCAAACGTTACCTAAATTTTTTTTTCTCGTTCTCGATTAGACTCAACAACATTGAGGTTGAATAGTAATTCCATTACCAAGTATTTTCAATTTGTGCATTGTAATTTTATATAATTATTTTTTTGTGCTTATTTTTTTCGTAATCGTAAGAATTTTATAATACCACGTTTCATTGACCTTTACCTGGAACGACACGGCAAAATGGCAATAAATTTCTACATATCAATCGAATTACATCGGATTAAAGTACGCATTTTAAAAATTTTATGTTATTTACATAAAACATTCGAACTTACATTTTAAGGCTCTATAAATTACTTTTGATTCAGTTTCATCACGTTAAATTTGTTTTTTTTTTTACTTTTTTAGTATCGACAATAAGTAATATTTTTCAATAAATGAACTTTCATGGCACTTATCTAAAACAATAGTTTCTCTCTCTTTTTTTTTACTCGCAAGTATAAAAACGTTACGTTTTTTTTTCCTGAGCCAAGACATATTTTATCAAGATATATATTGTATAACTTCAGTCATTTTTGCCCTATGATAACGATATGTAGCTATCGATTACGAACTATTACATTGGAGAAAAATTCATTAACTAACCCCCGAAGAAAGTATCCAAATAACTGTTTGGACTTTGTTAAGGGTTTCTCGTTTTATAATCAGATGTAAGTACATACACACTCGTTTAACCTCGCTTTGGTATGCCTAAAAAATAGTTTTTTAAGTTAAAATCATTCAATATATTCGCAAAATCACACGAATAAAAAATAATTTTAAATAGCTTTGGCACTCATGTTACTAATCATAATAATAAGTAATATAATAATTAATGAAACGTCGCAATAATTTACTCAATAAAGCATTCTTTTTTACATGATTGTTTACACTTCATATTCTCTTTCACTCGGTCACTCCATTTACAGTCAGATTGAAATTCATAAGGTTACAATGTTTTTTTGTTATTATCGGAAAGTGCTCATTTTTCTAGATAAATATTTACGTTGTTCGTGCAAACGGTAACTACAATATTATCTACGCGTGCTTACAATACAGCATATATGCATAACGGAAAATCGGTTTAATTTGCCATCGTTGAAAAAACAAAGAGCAGAAAACTCATTCCTCAAAATTAATAAGCAGACTCCTCGATCCGTCATCATTTACATGAGAAAAGAGTAGTACATTTAAATTATCATTAAATTCGACCCTACATAACGTTTCGAACGTAGCACCTTTGTACATTAAAAAATTAGTCGCATATTCCCTCTCTCTACGTCAATTTCTATTTAAGATTACTCATACAATAGGCGTTGAAATATTTCTTCGGTTACTGTATAATATAATATATAATATCGTGTAAACATTTAAAATGATCAAGTTTCGTTCACGAACTTGCGGGATATAAATTAGCCGTGTTGCTGCTGTGTTGTATACATTTAAAACGCTTAAGTATTTTTTTCTTCTTGTTATTGTCGATTCACATTCACTTATTTTCTAGCTATTATAATGTTCCGTTATTTTTTTTCTCTCTTTATCGCATTGGTCTCCGGTGTGATTTCCTTTTTCCTTTCTTTCTTTCTTTTTGTTTTAGCATGGAGTCAGCTGATTATGTAAGCGCATCGTTGAAAAAATACGTATGTATATATTTGTCATATATTCATATCAAAAAAGCTCGCGCAGTTCGAACGAAGTCTACGTCAGAAAATGTATCTTGAAACGTAATTCAATATAATAAAATCGACAACGAAAGAGCATCGAATTTCGACTGTATACAATGTATGTAAAGAAGACGATAATGCTACACAACGTTAAACGCAATATATATTACTCGCTAAGAAAATGTTTCTTTTGATTTCAAATCACAATTGAATTTCCGCAATACAAGCTAAATCATATATAGGCGTAATTATATCAATTAAAATTATACTTAAAGAATTTTTGATTTTCGAATCACAATTGAATCATGCCGCGTCGATCGACGGGCAAATTATACAATAAATCGTAATGATAAATAATTATAATAATATAGGTCTTACTTATGCTTCGGTCTTTCTTTTTTGTCGTTTAAGTCATACATGCCTCCACGTGAACACAATGAGAGTCTCGACGCGCGCATTGAATTATTTTTTTTTTTTTGCTTCTCGCTTTCTCACGCGTATAAGTAAGTTACATATTTTAATTGTCGCCGCACATACGTATATACTGCGTACGCATACAAGTGGATCTGGCGTCGCTCAACGCATACACATACGCTTCTACGGCGCTCTTTTTGCTTCGGTATACGCTATGGTATACGCTCGCAGCATCGAAATCACTCGTTAATAATAATTATTTTTTCTTTTTATAATTCGCATCTCGCGACAAGCGATTTGGCGCCAGTTTTTCGCGCCCAGCTCGCTTCGTAGTACATTTATCATTATACTTTGTACAGAAATTTTGCGTACGCTCGCTCTCTCGTTTTTTATTTTAACTTTTTTGGATGATACATATCAGCAGGTAGATCAAAAGGCGGTGCAATTAATTTTTATCTTTCGTGTGTGTCGAATATACGTGCGTATACAAATAATAATATACAATATACATTCATACAATGATAATAATAATGCGTGCGTTACATGCGTAATCACGTGCCAACTTTTTTATAATTATTTTTAATTCGTTTTCGATTAAATTTTCGTCTATATATATAATATCGTATATTATATCGATCAGCGAACGAACGATATCGCTAAATCACCGTTGCGCGTCGATCAAAAACGTGCGCAGCTCTTTTCCAATCGCGCTACACGGGCCTGGGAAGAATATATGTGTTCGATCGTAGCAATCGTGTTTTCCGAGCGAACTTTGATCGTGGCAGATTATAACATCGTAGACAATGATGAACTTATATCGTTGTATAAGTTTTTTTATCAATTCTGTGACGCGTCTTTCTTCGCGACTCTTCACTGAGTATACCAGAAACCCTTTGATAAATTCGGGGTTTCGCGTACGCATAAATTTCCGCGTTAATCATCGATGTACTTGTATATACGATATACAAGCGGTGGATCGCACGCGCGCACTCGAACTCGTGTGGAAATAACGCAAGCCAGGGCGTCGCTTAATGAAATCGAGTGCGCAGTCCCGGCAATATAAAGAACGACAAGCGGGAAAAAAGGAGCAGAGCTCGGCAATTTTCTGCGTCTGTGTGTATACACAGACTACATCGACGTGCTACATATAATATGTATATAAATGCTCGACTCTTGGGTAAACTTATATATACATCGAGTGCGTGCGGCGCCTTTTTTATGTATCAAGGGGGGTCGTGCTTTTTTTTCGTCTATAATAAGCCTGCGAGATTGCCCTACTTCAACAGGTCTTAGCTGCTCGAGCTCTAGTCGAGCGCGCGCATATAGAGAGAAACGAAATCACACGGGTACTCGTGCGCGCGCGAGCGCGACTCGCTCCCTGTAAGGGAGAGCGAAAAAAAAACACCAGAATGAAAATCGGTCGCGCGTGTATCGGCACGTTCGTTCGAAAAAAGGCCCGCAGCTCTTTACGTGGCGGTGAGCGTCTCCAGAATCTCCTCGGGCGTCTTGTTCATCTGGCAGAACTGCTCCCAGTGCGGCTTGGGCACGGTCCACTCGAGAAACACCGCGAGATTCTTGTGCAGCGCCGTGAACTCGCTCACCTCGGGGCCGATCTTCACGGCGGGCTTGTCCGCGGCGAGGAGCGAGTCGTACAGCACGTCGTCGATGAGTCGCTTGCCGAAGCCCAGCTCGTCGAGTCGCTCGGGTTTGGAGATGCGCTTGAGGAGTACGGCCAGGAGCAGCCTGAGTTTCTCCACGGAGCAGTTCTGGTAGCGGGCCAGGGCGCTCGGGGACACGTCCGCCGCCGACTCAGCGAAGATCGTCGTCGCGTCCGTCGACGACTTGGCTCCCGCTCCGTCGACGGCTTGGTCGTTGTTATTATTGGCCGAGCCGTCGAGCTTGCACACCTTCTCGTGCGCCTCGAGGTCGTTCTTCATTCTGAAGTGCGCCGAGCACCTGTCGCATCTGTACGGCTCCAGCCTCCCGTGAATGCACCTCATGTGCTTCTTCCAGTGGGGCAGCTGGGAGAAGCCGGCGCTGCACTCGGCGCACTTGAAGGGCCTCTCGCCCGTGTGACGTCGCGTGTGCAGTTTGAGGGCCGTCGAGTGGGCGAAGGCCTGCCAGCAGACGAGGCAGCGGAACGGCCTCTGGCCCGAGTGCGTCCTCTGGTGCACGGTGAGCTGGCTCTTCTGGGCGAAGCGCTGGCCGCAGGTGTCGCACTGATGGGGCCGTTCTCGCGCGTGAGTCCTCATGTGCTGGGGCAGGTGGCCCTTGAGGGTCTTGTTGCAGATCGTGCAGAGGAAGCTCTTGACGTCGCGATGAAGACACTCGAGGTGCTTCTTTAGAGCGTCTCGGCGCACGAAGCCTCGGCCGCACACGTGACACTTGTGATCCTTCTGGCCGCTGTGCCTCTTCAAATGCAGAGCCAGATTGGCGGCGCAGGTGAAGGTGCCCGGGCAGAGCTCGCAGCGATAGGGCTTGATCTGGCTGTGGGTGCGCTGATGCTGGACCAGCTGGCCGCCCCGGGCGAAGCTCTTGGAGCACTCCGGGCACTGGTAGGGCTTGAAGCCCGTGTGGGTGCGCACGTGCAGCTTCAAACGCTCCTTCAAGGGGAACTCCTTGCCGCACTCGTCGCACTTGAAGAGCGGGCCCTGGGCGTGGGTGACCTTGTAGTGGTTGCGCAGACCGCCGCTGCCCTTGAAGCGCGCCTCGCACTCGCTGCACTTGTACTTCTTCTCGTTGCTAGGATCGTCACTGTTTCTCTTCTGGGCTGTGATCTGGACCTTTTGCTCGTTGTTGTTGTCCTGTTGCTGCTGCTGCTCGAGCAGACAGTTGGCCTCGATTATGTCATTGATCTTGCTCTGCAGCTCCTTCTCCGACTGTTCTCTCGAAGGTTGCTGCTGCTTCTTCTTATCGCTTTCCACTTGCTGCTTGGTAAAACTGTTCTTCCTCGGCCTGCCTCGTCTCCTGGGCTTGTAAGCCTCCTCCTCGACCTTCGACTGAATTTGCGTCTGCCGTTGTTGTTGTTGTGGTTGCTGCTCCTGCTCGACCATTACGGCGAGCTTCTGGGGACTCGGCTCTCGCTGCCTGTACACGTAGATCTCGTCGGGATTGTGATCGAGATAGTCGAAATCGCCGTTCACCCCGAAGAAGGGATCGTCCTCGTCGTTGACCTCCTCCTCCTCGTCGACCTCGTCCACGTCCTCGAACTCGTCGCTGTGCAGCGAATTGTCGATCGTGTACTTGGCCATCTTGGCTTGCCTAGTCGGTCGTGTCTCTAACGGATCCAACTCTTCCTCCTCCTCCTCCTCCTCCTCCTCCTCCTCCTCCTCGTCACCCTCATCGCTGTTGATACCGAAATCTCTAGAGGCGGCGCGCAGATGCTTCCAGCGCTCGGACTTGCGTCTTCGAGGATACGACGAGCTGAAGCAGTCGAGCTGCTGCTGCTGTTGTGGCGTCTGGTCCTGGTGGGAGCTACGACGAGCGGAGAAGCTGCGCAGGACGCGGAGGCCGTCGGTGCCGCTGGTAGTGTCGTTGCAGTTGTCGTCGGTGCCGTAGCTCTGCTTGATGCGCGACTGCTCGACCGGCCGCAGCTCCGTGAGCTGGACGCTTTCGACCTGCTGATGGTGATTGTGATGGGGTCCGGCCGCCACCGCCTCGATGCTCTGAGTGTTGGTCATCCTTCCTGCGAAAATTAACAACGAAGCACGTCGTTTAATGAATAAAGTCAATTGTAACGCATTATAATTGTTTCAAGTCTGCGTATGTAATAAAAAAATACGCGTGGGATAGTAAAAAATGTTGCCAAGGACTAGCAACAAATATATTGGCTCGCGTACGTCGCGGCGCGGGCGCGACCGTATACACACAATACATACACAATTCGATAAGAGTTAAACGTCATTGACGTTATAGCGTTTGTGTATATGTCGCGTGGCTCTCTCGTATATGCGTGCGACAGGTATATCATATATACACATTTTGTGCGTTATCGCGAGAGAGCTCTTGAGGCCGGAAAAACGGCATATATCGGCGCCGCCGCCGCCGCCGCGGTCTCGTTATCGGAGCGGATTTATCGCGCGCTCGAGTTTATACTCGAACGCGAAATGTATGTATAAAAGCGCAAGCGAAGGTGCGCGTAATGTAACAAGCTGTACAGAGAGTATATGGTATGCGAGGAAAAATGCATAGGTCGGCGCATCGCATAAAAACACTTTGTAACGTGGTATATATTACACTTGTCGCAATTTTGGTCCCTATATATTGTGCAGCCGGCAATTCGGAGTCTATTTGCCGCTGCCGCGACTCGCTGTATTTCTGCGTGCGACGTTCGATCGCCGCAACAGCAGCAGCGGCAGTCTAGTTGCAGCTCTTTCTCTCCGTCTCTCGCGCTTGCGTAATTGCTTTAATTGATTTCGGGCGAGCGAGCGTCTGGCAGCAGCAGCAGCAGCAGAGGCCGAGAGAAAAGCTCACCTTTGTCCCGCACAGGGGGGTCTATCGGCGTTCGATGCGAGGCTAGCCTCTGATATAAATTTTCGCGCTCCACTCGTCGATATCACTCGGGTGGACGAGGCGCCAACTTCTCGCGGGCGAAATGCAACAAACACTCGGTTGGCGATCGCACTGCACACGGTACCACTGAGATCTTATTTTTATTTTTAATTTTGTATAAAAGCACACGCACACTGGCACTTGTTTATCATGGACACACTTTGGTTTGCATCGACACATTGACGTCCGCCAACTTTGACACTCACTCCGACAGCTTTGACGACTCTTTTATTTTTATTATTATTATCACTATTATTATTTATTTTTAACTGTGACTTGAGCTTGATCGCGATTGTATTGCAGTAAGCATCCGGCCGCGCTTTTGCTTCTTTTTCTCTTTCTCTCTCTCTCTCTCTCTCTCGCGCGCGCTCTGTTTTTGTCGCACTCCGTTCGGTGTGCACACACACACACACGCTTGGCGCGACCGAGAGCGGCTCCCGGCACAGGCCAAACTGTTTCGCAGCTCGCTCGCAATACACGAACGAAACCTCGCCTGCAAGTCTTTCGACTTGGTCGGTCGCGCAAGCGCGCCAGCAATCGCCGGTTCGATAACGTTGCCGTTGCCGCCGCCGCCGACGCCGCTTTTACCCTCTCTCGTATATAAGCGAGACTCGCACACGACTCGTGCTTTCCCCCTTTCGTGCTGTGTTTGCTGCTGCGCCTATATATGTATATATATACGAGTATATAGCTGCAGCGTCGCAGCCAAAACATACCTATCCCACACATGCAGTATATACCTATATATAGATATTGTTATAGAGATCGCGCAGGCCGCATTCGGAGCAGCAGTGGTCGCAATCAGAATTTCCTTCGTCTCTCCGTACACGACCTTGCGAAGAGTACAGTCACGAACCGTAAATACTGCCAATGCTGCTTTATGTGCTTGTAACCCGCGTGGGTCAAGGCAATCCCTCTTTCTCTCTTTTATACGTACTCTCTCCGAGCGTTATATAGAGCTACCCTCCGTCATCGGGGATCCCTTAAATCGCCAAAAGTAAGTTTCGAAGATCGTGTCGTGTCAAGTGGTACGCGATTTTCGATACTTTTTTTTTTACGATCGGCTCAAAGCCACACACAGGTCCGCGATGAATCGCTGACATCTACGATCGCGACGTATATAATATAATGTGTGCCACAGCCGATCTCTGCAGCGCGCGCGCCTGAGAAATCGGCTGATTTTTTTCTGCACTTACTCTGCTTCTTCCTTCCCGCTTGCAGCGAGATCGTCGGGACTTTATCTCGTGCGCCAGGCAGAGCGAGAGAGAGACCCCCTTACGGCCAGCCACAATGGCTATCTCTGCGTAGTATATATACACAAGAGCCGGGATACCTCTGGTGTACTGCTCTGGTGCTCGCTCGTCGCCCACCCCCAACCCACGCATACACGCGCGCAGGCACCAACCCCCTTTTTGGTCCTTTTTTCCACCCTTGCTGTGGAGCTGCCAACGAGGACGTGGCTTCGACGTGGCTGCTGCTGTTGCTGTACTATCCGCCGCTGCCGCCGCCACCGCCAACCAACACCAACACCAACGACAGCAACGGCAGCACAGTTGATTGCGACGGCGCATCTCTCTTTATCTCTCTCCCCCTTTTGCTCTCTCTCTCTCTCTCTCTCTTTCTCTTTCTCTCATTTCGCACACAAACACATACACTGACTGACAGATTCAGGCAAGTATATATAGAGCGTTGTAAGGCTGTGTGCAATCGGAAAAAGTTCGCTCGATAGTCTGCAAAAGTTCGTCGTTAAATGACACAAACTGTCCACGCGCCATTATTATCTCTCTCTCTCTCTCTAAGTCGAGATCCATGTACGTCAGCATGGCCGCATGACGCTGCTATACTATTTCGCGTCCGAGAAATAGATAGAGAGAAAATTCACTGTATATCTGGTTCGCGTGCGATAGCAGAAAAAAACGGGGAAGAAGAAAAAAAAGTAAGCAAAGCATCTCGAGGTCTTCTTCCTTTTTATTTTCTCATCTCTCTCTTCGCCAGCAGCAACTGACGAACAGGTCGCTGCTCTAGTCTTTTATCAGTTATAAGTGGGGCTATAATATAATAGCTTACTTAGACTATTTGTCTCGATTGTGCCACATAATGCCGTATATAATGTGTATATATATCTATCGCTAAGGACGCGTGTATTATAAGCGCGCGAGGGTGTGTGGAGACGAAGAAAAAAAAATCGGCCCGCACGAGGATCGGGCGGGTGTGTATTTTTTTATGGATGCGGTGCCGTACAGTATAGCAGCGGCAGCTTATATGCCGCCGCACTTCTTTATTTCTCGAGTTGCTCCGACTACTACCACCACTACTATAGTATGCGGGGTTGTAGCTAGTTTTTTTTTTTTTTTCATCCGGGGCTCTGAGCACCCCCCACGTGAACCACACACAGACAGACACGCACATAAGGACTCTGCAGTACTGATTGATTAACAAGCTTTTTGTCGATATTACGGGTACGCTCCGTTGGGCTTTTCGCACTTTCGCCTATCGTCGTCATCATCATCGTGATGTACGTGTATGAGTGTGTATACGAGTATCCTGTATAAGTAGCTGCTCTGCCACTGCCTTTACACGCGCTGTTTACATTGGCCTAATGCGTAAAAAAAGGACTCGGCAGCTACCCCACATTGATTCGATCGCTCGTATTAGCTTATTGGCAAGCGATTACGATACGATGATGATTATACATCCACGCGCATAAGTCGAGCGAAATGATAGCTGGTCTAGATGTGTATACCAATATATTATAGGCTAGTGCGGAATGAATTATTTGCTCCGTACGTGTATTGACGGATACAAAACGGATCGAGTGAAGCGGGGGAGTGGCTGCTGTATTACTCGGCGCGTTTAACCGCACGCCAGACAGCTTCACGCATTATTGTATATTTGTACGTACCTCTTCGACCGCGCATGGATATTGCTAATTAGCAGCAGCAGCTAGCTCACTCGTTCAATAATTTTTTCTTCTTTTCAGCTTCTTCTTCTTCTTTTTCTTTCCCTTTTCTTCACGCATGCTCGACACGTTAGGCAAACATCGGCTCTCAGCCTCTCGCATACATATAGACTAGGATGTGCTGCACGCAGGGGCTTGAGCATATATATCGAGTTCTCTCTCGAAGCAGCGCAGCTAATTTTGCGCGAAGCAGAGAAAGGTCGTTTCGACGTCTCGGCTGAGCAGCAGCGGCAACGGCAAGAAGCGATCGCCCTTCGGTATATACAGCAAAACCTTTTCTGCCTGCCTAATCAACAATTTCCTCACGCACTTCTCTCTCGTTCTTTCTCTTCTCTTAAAGACTGCGGCCTCTACAGTAGTAAAGACTGCGTATGGTAGTTACTGGCTCGGCGTTTGATGTACAGAGAATCGATAGCCGCAATCCTGTATACGTTTTCTCGCCTTCGACCTTTTCTCTCTTTCTTTCTCTCGTAGCATGTATGCTGCTGCGAAATATAGCCCCCGATATACGAGCTCGTTACTTTTTCTTCGACTGGCAATAAACGCACGAGTGCACGCATCGTATAATATATAAAATAATATATATTGTAGAATGGAAACAATATAAGATTTGCTCTGTAAACGATTAATTATGGCTAGGCGCAACTCTTTGCCAAATATATATAGATAGATAATAATAAATGTACGTGACGATAAAAGCGCAGCAGATTTACTATATGATATTAATGTGTAGTACGGCCGAAGCGCGAGTAATCGACGTATAAATCACAACCGCCACCACCGCTGCGCGATTCGAGTATATAATATCTATATTTTTGGCTGATATGATATAAAGATATAAGAAAGCTCGGGGTAAGCATTATAAGCGGCGCCTGTACGACTGCTGTCGCTGCTGCCTTCGTACGACGTCGACGACGACGACCATCCGCCCGTGCACTCAAAGCACACAAGTTCGCTCCAACTTATATAGACATAAGTGCGAAAGAGGGATATACATATAAGGATAAGTTTTTCGATATAATATATAAACGAATGCTGTGTGTGTGGAACCGTAAATGACAATGGCCTCCCATAGCGCTATAAGGTTCGTTTATTAATTTTCGCGTGCGAGAGACTTTTATCCTGCGCGGCGCACGCAGAACTCGACACACCCTCGATCATCGTCGTCGTCGCCACACGTTTCATCCCTTGGCGATCGCGTCGCTCTTTCTCGTGTGGCCTTTATGTGTTGTATACACACTTACACACACGTACGAAGTTATAGACAGACGTCGCGTGCATAAAAGCGCTCGACGACGCGCATCTCTCTGGCGCGTGTTGTATATAATATATACAATAACGCGCGTCTCGTGCCGCTCTTCATTGTGTGTGCTTACAATCATCTCGCGTCGAATTGTGTATATTATAAAAGCAACGAAGCAGCAGCAGCGACCGTGTGGCGTAGCGGTCGCGATGGCATCGATGTCGCTCGGGAATTCCAATTCTGCACCGCGCTGCACTTCTTTTGTGCCAACATTTTTACTTATTGCGCATCTTCGTACGGAGTGGGTAATGGCTGAGACAAAAAAAATTTTTTTTTTCACCTTTGGATTTACTTACTTTACTTTTTTACTTTACTTGAGTTTACTTTTTCAAGTTTTCGATTTTTTTTCTCTTTTTTTAAATTTTTTGTACGATTTTCTTTTTACATATATTGAAGTTTCACTTCTGATGGTTGTCCTTAGACAACTAATTGTATTTTTTTTTTACTTTACTTTACTCAAGATTACTTGTTTAAGTTTTCGATTTTTTTTTAAACGATCTGTTTGCAAACGAGTCTCGTGCGCGCAATTTAGTCTAGCGCGCGGTAAACATTATTTGTATCACATAAAGCGCGCGCCTTCGAACGAGCATCGTTTCGCGTACATCGAGTTAGTTCACATTTTTCCATTCAAACTTTATTAATATCCACGAATACGTTCAAATATATCTTTTCATTTTTTGAGGTAAAACTTCGATAATCGTTCGTTTTTTATGCTCACAAGGAGACCACCCCAGCTCCGGCTCATGGATTTGCTTCAAAATTTTTTTGGGGTCTCCTGGTACCTTATACTGAAACTCCCTGTGCTTAGTTTGATCTCATGGGCCTTGGGGCCCATTTTTTAGAGGATTTTCCACATTATAAAAAAATCGTTGTTATTTTCTATATCGATATGGAAGTACTGAAACGAAAAAATGCTAC
>CACVKI010137974.1:0-24955 GCA_902732785.1 Trichogramma evanescens | reverse complement strand
AAAATCTGAAAAAATTCAAGGTTGTTCAGATTGTTGAAAAGTATTTTTGTGAATTTTTTCAGATTTTTTAATTGCTTCAGGCCTTCAGAAAAAATTTAGATAGAAAATCGACGTTTATAGGGGAGGAGGGGGGTAGGAGGGGGGAGGGGGTCCCAAAATTTGGCTTTGGCACTTTTTTATCATGTACTATAACATACCAAAAGCGCGTCAAGATCGGTGATATACGTGCGGACGAAAATTTAAAAAAGTATTATTTTGACCCATATATAAGACTGCAGTCTCGAGAAAGTCCTGGCAGCACCGCAGCCGCATAGCACATCGTCGTCGCAGTGACCAGATAGATGCGCAATTATTACATTACAAGAACGGAGCACTAATTCACGCCTCTATCTCTCTCTCTCTCTCTTTCACCGCGTCGTGACGCGTCGTCGTGCCTCTGCTTCGTTTTTTTTTCTTTGCTTTTCGTCCCGTTGTTGTTTATTATGATGAAAAACATAACGCGCGGGTCTCTGCTCTCTTCTTTTCCGCGTTGTCGCGCTTCAGGCAGCTCGACGGCCAGAGTCTGACGCCTCGTACGCAGTAAGCTTGATATTTGCCGTTGTTGGCGTTATTGTTGTTTCATTTCTTGTTTGCTTTTTCATTCGAACGTTATAACAAACGAGTGTTTACGAGTTGCTCGTATTAATTGCGTAAATATCAGATAAAACGGTTGGGTGGGTATTCACAATTTTTTAAAGCTTGTTTCAATTTATACAATTTTTTTTACTTATCCACTTGCAGATTTACAGAAAGAAGGTACTCGACATCTAGTGGTGGATACTTAAAGTAGTATTATCTCATTTCAAGAGATAAAAGACTGGTTTCAATTTTCTAAAAGGCGTTTAATAATTTTAACACGAATGAAACAGGAAATTCGCCAAAAAGCAATTCGATCGATGGGTATTATGTATTCAGACACATTTCATTAAAAGTTAATATTTTATCCATTGAGTCATTATTAAGATCGGCAATTTTTGTATCAGGGAGCGTTTCGCGAAGATAACTAAGAAACAAGATGCAATAGGGCAGGACATTATAGATATAATAACAGAGAAAAAACGATTTACGATTTTTCGTGTCGCGCGCGCGTACGTTATATTATATGCATCTCGTATACGCGTGTGCGTAATATGAAATCATCGCGCAGCTCGACGCGAGTCGCCGATTGAATTAGCCTACTTTCTTATGAACATCTCTTTTGCGCGCCTGTGCATATAATGTATTCGCGAGCTAACTACCTCGCATAAGTATATATGCGTAAAATTGCATTAAACGCGCCGCATTAGCTTCGCGCGCATACATAAAATGGTTATATAGCGACGCGAAACTATCTCGAACTTTCAATGAATCATCGGATGTACACATAATAACGTTGAATCTTTCGTCGTATTAATTTGCAGCTAAAATATAATGTATATAATTGAAATGCTTACTCTTTTGCTTTTCGGGCTCGTGCTCGACGATGAAGGCCGGCACCGCCGTCACCAGCGTGTAGTCTCGCTCCTTCTCCTGCCGAGGCTGCTCATCTCGTTGCGACGATCTGGTCGTGCAGGTGCTCTCGCCGCTGTTGGACGAGGCGTCCTCGTCGCTGCACGACAGCAGCGAGTAGGCGTCGCCGCAGCTGCGCCGCGCGAAGCGCGACTTGGCCGAGTGCAGATAGCTCTGGGGCGTCGGCGATGGACAAGTCGAGGAGCCGTTGCTGTAGCGCAGGGACGACGACGCGGGACTCGGCTCGCGACTACGATGATGATGATGATGGTCGCTCTTGTCGCGGTATCTCTGTGGCTGGAAGTCGTCGCCGCTGAAATTCTTCCCCGAGACGTGATGGAGGCCGCCGATCTCGTCGGCGCTGTGACGCCGCGTCTTGGTCAATCTCTTGAACATGTTGGCTGCTTGGCTCGGTTCGCCTTATTTCGTCTGCAACAGGAGAAAAAGAATCGTGTAAAGATATGAGATTGTGCAAAGCTAGCGAAATTACGACGCGGCATTTCTTTCGTTTTTTTTTTAACTCTGCGGTTTCGTGAAGAATTCTATGAATATATACGTGTATTTACAAGCGACGAGAGAGACAGCTCCTCGTTGAGCTCGGAGCAGCAGCGGCAGCACATTGTGGGAATCAAAGTTCACGTGCCTCGGTCTCGCGGGCTAATGATGCGCGCGGGTTAATCTCGCGCGCCTATAGGCCCCTGGAATTGCGCGCCGAGCGGCGCTCGAACGTTGTATATATAGGTAGTATATAGCTCGTTGCACCGCAGCCACTGCGGCGACGGCGATGGCAAACGAGTTGTGTGTGTGTGTGTGCGATATACAGACGAGCGAAAGTGTTTCCACGAGCGCAGAACATATAAGATCGACTGCGGGAAAAAAGTGAGTCGTTTACGGAGATTGAAGTAGTTTTTTGACGTGTACGATATAGCCAGAGCGTATATATACTATACACGGCTCATTTCAACCTGATCCTTAATCGAGGCGTACGTTAATGAATCTACCGCCCGGTATATTATGATACACGGCCGAGCAAGTGGAAAGCCGATGGTGTGCGCGATGAGAGAGATCCAGTTTTGCAGCTTTCGGATTAAAAACTACAATTTTCGTATGAAATTCGAGACAACAAACGTATACGACGTTGCATCGCGTCAATCTCTTCCTCTTTTTTTTTCAACTTCAATACTGCTCGAGAATGAAAAAAGAGTCTTATAGTCAAGGACGATCGCTACAACTCGCATTATGGGTTAAATCGCGTGCCGGTGATCGATTATTCCTTGAGTCAACATCAGCAACAACTGGCACAGATCGGAGAGCGTATTTACGGAAAATCGAGTTGAAAAAATAAAACGAAGGAGCCTTCGCTCCAACTATTCGCGCGCTAAAACTCGCGAGAGAGAGAGAGAGAGAGTCAATCTCGGAGCTCTCGAGAGTTTGATGCGCGCCAAAGAAGAAGAAGAAGAAGAAAAATAAAAAGAAGGGAGAAAAAAATGTTAGAATCAGGTGCGCGAGACATGAAAGAGATCCGAGCTCCCAAATAGCAATTAAAGAAAGAAAGAGAGAGAGAGCGAAGTTTAAACACTCGCGCGCGCCCGCGCGCAGCTGTCGATGCTCGGCGCGGCGAAATAGAGACTTTGCCGGCGTTAAATCGACGCGACTCGTGATCGGGAATCTCTTGGCTGGATCGTGCGCGCCCTTCTCTCTCTCTCTCTCTCTCTGTCGATGCGAAAGTACAACAAAGAGAGGATTATGTGTGCTGTGCGCATAGGGGAAAGACCGAAAAGTTCATGTGGGAAAGGCCCACCCGTGTTTTTGTGTATATGCTTCATACGGATTTCCGAGCAAATATATAAAACTCACGTGTGTATAATAGGTGTATCTCTGTGTGTGTATGTGTGTTTGTATGTGCATAGCTGAGATGTTAATCGCGATCACGATTCAATGGCAAATTATAGGGAATTAACCGGAGAGTCGGAGCGATTTTCTCTCTCGATTGACGCGCGCGCGCGTGCAAGCACAGATTGATATTGGTTTTTTTCCTTTTAATTCTTTTTTTCTTTATATATATACTCCGCTGCTCGCGCGCCAAGTGAATCGAGGCTTAATTCAACCTTACGTTGTTTTTTTCTTCGTTCTATGCTAATTGGCCGGATAAATTCGAGCGTCTAGTTTATCAATGTTACACTGTGTTTGCTCGATCTCGCATTTAAGTGGCAGACAGTGTAAAAGCTTCGTAGCCGTAGGTATATAGCACACTCTTGATATATTAATAATTCCCTTTTATTCGCGAGTTTTTCCAATTAATAAATCGTCAGGAAACGAATGTCACCCGCTATAACAATACATGAAAGAAGCATCAACATCGATGGTCGGTCGACGCATAAAAAAAAAGAAAACAACATCAAAGTTTGCGTAAATAAAAAAAGCTCCAACTGCTGTTTACACGATAAGCAACAAAAAAAAAGATCAAACATCCTCTCTCGCGCGTACAAACATTTAATAAGTCGCATTTCCTATAAACACGCGCACACCGCAGTTGCTGCTGTTAGTGTATGTGTGCGTGTGCAGATCGTCGTGTATAGTATAGTAGCGCGGCGGCAGTAAATAGGAGTCATCGGCCCATCAATTACTCCGCGCCATGATTCATTCCACATGGCCCCCGTATTATAATAGCTGAATATATGTACACACACACACACGCACACGCACATCTGTACGAGCTGTGTCCGGTCGATATAATAGAACTGCGCTCGGCAGCCTTATCGTGTGCATATATATACGTGCCTCGGGGGCCTCTTATGGATGCTGCTGCTGCTGTTATTACGCGAACATACTACTATACTACGCATTGGATGCTGTGGTGTGTATCATGTATGGTATACGAGCCACTTAGCGCATACGAAGCGCGAATAACGCTCGTGTCTTGTTGGTATATAACGTGTCGTTGAGCGCGCGCACGCCTTTTTTAACGGGATATACGCACGCGCGTGCGCGTGGATCGCTGTGTTATATATCGTACGTTCGAAAGATTATTGTTTACCGCGGCCCCTTGATTGATATCATCAGAACTCGATTCTGATGGAAATGATCAAAATTTGATGGTGACTTTTTGGCCAACGCGAAAGTTTCTTGAGCAGAAGAGAGCCATGTAAGAGCTTGAGACATAGCCTGAATTTGGGATTTCGAGTTGTCCAAGTTTTACTAGACTAATCAAAAGTGTAGAGCTTATAAAAATATTTTGATAATTCGTGGAAAAATATACATTAGCATTTTATACATTATTTTTACTTTGTCACTTGCGGATTTACAGAAATACAGGTACTCGCCATCTACTGGTAAAGACTCGAAGTAGTATGGTCGTATTTGAAGTGGTTGAAAACTGAAGTGAATTTTTTGAATCAAGTAAATTGTTATTTCCAAACCATGTAAATGTGCTTTACACTTCTAACATAAAATTGTAATGAAAAAAAGGGCCAAGAGTAATCCAATTGTGATATTCATGAATTTCAAAAAATGTTAATATTATCATTTCTTGCTAATTAGACCATTATTAATGTTCAGCATTTCTATATCACGGGAGCTTTTTCAATGCTGCATTTTCGGTCACTAATTGCATAAGAAAAAAATCATATAAATAAATAAATAAATAAATAAAAACTAGCTTTAAACTGCAATCAAAAAATTCGTCGAGTCGCGTCACGCGATTACAAAGAGTTTCTTATTTTTGCGGATAATTTTTCACAATTGAGACGGTTGCGCAAAAAATTACTTTTCGGTGTACGCGGGGTGTACATAAAGGGACGACGAAGAGACAACGATTAGTCAAGAGGAGACGATCTTAATTTTTTCCCCCGTGGCTCCTGTTAATCACGCGCGCGCACTGGCGCTGCGATATAATGAGGATTCTGGCAAAATTATACACGCGTTCGTGTAAGTCGTAGAAATGTGAAAGAAGTCATAATTGTATGATTGCATCCCGGCAGAGGTTTTTCGTTGCAGCAGCAGCAGCAGCAGCACGCGAACATACACGCGTACGCCAAAAGGTAAATATACAATGCATCGTGTATCTCGTTTTACGTCGGCTGTGGTGGACTCGCAATCAACGAGTAGTTCTCGAAGGTCGGTCAATATAATTACTATACCACACGAAGGGAGAGAGAAGAAAAAAACCGCCTGGACGAGTCGATGATGTATTAATTGAAATTATCCGTACAGCATAATTATCGCACTGCAGCACAATGTGCACACGTATACGCGAGATTAAAAAATAGCCGCATGCGTTTCATTAGCGCCGCTACAACGTAACGAGATGTATATAGAAATGGAAAAAAAAACTCGAGGCATGCTATTATTTTATACGCACGCATACGTGTGCGCGTGGCTCGCATCGATATCTCGAGTAAATTACGGGAGTAAAAAAAAAGGTCACTCGCGAGCGCGAACACAACAATGGTTGCGAATAACCGATCGACCGACCATATACGCATTATTCACCATTGCATAATTGCCATAATGTATCTGCATACGAGTAGTTACATATTATACGCATACGGATCATTATTATTGTAACGCCTTTGGACACTCGACTCGAGCTTTGAATATAAGTGCGGTATAATATACAAGACAACGACATAACGCTGTACTGCGTTCGTCGAGACTCAATATAAAACCTCTCGTCGTCGTCTTGGTATACGGATAAATAGAGTGTGTGTGTCTCTCTGCGCGCTGAAATTACTTGGCAATTACTCCGCGCGCATGTGTGTGCGTTATATTGTGTCGTTTGCGCGTGGTTCGCGTTTAGATTAACATATAAATCATGCGCATGAAAAATAAAGGTTTGGCCGATCGTAGAGCGGTATGGACAGGTGCAAACGCGCACAAAGCTTACGATAGACGCGAGAGAGATTGTTTTTGTTTCGTTTTTTACATTATATAGATAAAATATACCTGTATAGAAGTATTTGAATGCCCCCACCAGGTTTGCACTTTTCAGCGCCTCGCATATATGCGGGATATGTCGTTAAAACTAGGCTTATAATATCGAAGAGTAGAAATTTTCTATGAATATGTTACGAGCACGCGCCTGCATAAAAGGCCGTCTTCCTCTCTCTCTCTCTCGCGCCAGATCAAGGTTTCGAGGTTAACAATCCGCGTACAAGAGATATACTAAATATCTTGGCGAACGCGCGTATTAATTTTTCGTATACACACATATATTTAAACTTGCACATATATTTAAGCTCGTATAAGTACGTATGCGCGTGTGTCGAATATCATAATGATAATAATGACAACCGCGCGATGCACTTGACCGCGTGTGCGCCGCGCGCCGCTCAAAGATACTTAAGATACGTCGGGAACGCGGATATGTGCCGTATAGCGCGAGTATGTGTGCAATGTTGTACACCTTATACACAGTCGCGAGAATCGAATTAGCACGCGCGTGTACGCTCCATGCAGTGGTGAGCGTTTGACTTTTCGGATGCAAATATGCTCATCGACCGACGATCGACTTTTTATATATAATTCGTAATCTTTTTTTTCTCTTCTTTGCGAAATTAATCTTGAGTATCTTTCGAAATCGGCTTCGTCGCGACGCGTCTTCGCGGCTTGTCACGCGTATTACTTTTTTTTTTATACAAGCAAATATACGTATAATAATTCTACGATCCTGCGCCAGCGTATACACGTCGATCGTCTCTCTCTCTCTGTCTCGCTCTCTCAAGGTTTTTCCATAAAGATTTTATTACAAGCTCGTACGAGATAGATATATGCATATTATATTATCGAGAGCTTATAATTGATACACGAGCAAGCCTCGATCCGAGCGAATTGAAAGGATTTTCCAAATCGTCATCCATCAAAGTGGATAGCTATACGCGTTGCATGGATCGGATAATAATTATAATGATTTTCCGCTGGGGTTTCTAATTTTGATAAATTGCGCTTTATATGCATAGGCTCGATAGTGCTTGTACAGCTCGAAACAATAGACGTCGTATGGACGCGTTTCCCGCGCGCCCCGAAGGATCGCTTTTCCTTTCACTCCACTGTAGCTGCCGTGGAACGTAGTATATAATACTCGCGCAGCGGTAGCGATCTCATTATTCGAACATTTTTCCATACCGTCCCATCTCCCTTTCTATACATAATACACGCGGAGAGCTCATTTCATTGTTACGCGCATATATAAAACAATTATCGGTCGTTGACGCGCCTAGACGTATATAACCCGCCCTTGAGATTCTTTATTGGATGCAACAAATGCTGCTGCTTTTCTTTCTCCTTATACGCAGCGCGACGATAATTGATTTTTCCAAAAATTCAAAACTCGACGTGCCACTCGTATCTACATAAATAACGCCAAGTTCGTAACGGGTTGAGGCAGAAAACTGCGTACGCCGCGTAACTCGGAACTTGGCCTTTTTTTACAACTCACCACTATACTACTTGTTTCGTGCGATCCTCGCGCAGGAATTTGCACTATTTGCTTTTCAGGCGTGCACAGCTCGCAGCTCGCGCGAGGCCGGTAACGTCTTTCTTTCCGAGAAAACTCGAGGCGCGCAACGTGTATAAAATACGCGACGCGTATACGTAACGCAATACAGAGCATACAAGAGTTTAACGCACAATTGCATTTGCAGAAAGGGGTAATTAAAATATAACAAGCTCGCTCCACGCGCGGCGAAAGACGAACACGAGAAAAAAAAAGGGGGAAGAAAGAGAGAAAGAAAGAGGCTTACTACGCAAGGCTGCGGCGCGCTTATCGAGCAAAAATACCCAACTCGATTTTTTTTTCGTCCACCCATGCGAGCGCAAAAAGAAAACTCGCAAGAGAAAAGAAGGAAAAACGGAAAATGGAGACGAAGGAGAAGAAGATTATTAAGACATCGCTGGGCTTTAAGGAAATTTTTCCGACTCGCCGCGTGGTTCGCGGCTATGCAGGCAGCGGCCGCAGCAGCTTCTGTATATATATAGCCAGGCAACGAGCTACTGCTGCTGCTGCTGCACACAAGCTGCAACGGATAGGCAGGAAATTACTCGCGATGACTCACCTGCGCGATATGCATAATACGCTAATGTGTACTCTTCGGGGCCTTTCTGTCTTTCTCTCCAGGCCTTTTGACGAGTCTCTGCTAAAACTCATCCCCTGTATATATCTTTTTTGCGTATATAATCGTTCAATACCGATAATCATTACAACGTCGAACGCTTCATGATATGTCATCTAACTTATCTATTACGGAGTCGAATATAAATATATAATCGAACTTATCTATTTTGACAGTGTGTTTACAATTAAATTGACTCTCGCCACCTGGCGTTTGATGCATCAACTATATGTTATCGGCGACCATCAAAATGTACTACTAATTTTCATACTTCTTGAATCGCGTCAATTTCGAGAACATTTGAAGATTCATAAAATCTTGGAAAAATTAAAATCAAAACTAATTTAGAGAATTCACTTTCATTAAAATGTAACTCGAAGTAAGATTTTAGTGGTAATAACCCATTAAATATCTCATTTAATATCCATTATCACTTTTTCGAAAGTTTCTGTATTTTCGATTTTTCTCAGAGTTAAAGTAGTTTTCATGGAACATTTGCGTCTTCATTAACAATTGAATATAAAAATATGAATTAGCACATTTCCAAAATTAAATTTTTTCGTCAATGTATCGGCAGCCATTTTTCGTTTCTAATGTTATAATAAATACGTGAAAATTCTTCCTTATACTTTCTTTCGATGAATCGAAAGCCATTAACGCCAATTATGATAGTCGCTCGGCTATGGATTTTCATTAATCGAGAGTGAGTTGGAATTAAAAATGAGAATGACTTTTTTTGCAACCGAAGAAATTCGGTGTATATACATCGCGTGAATTATGAATTCAGCAGCTCGGCAGTGATTATAAAGCAGAAAGAGAGAAAAGTTATGCTTTATAACGCACATTTTTCACGCTCTTCCGATTCGACAGAATGAAACTCGTCGAGGCAATTTTCGCGATCTCGTGGCTTCTCGGACAAAGGCCGAGAAAAAAGTGGTGAAAAACATTTTCTAAATATCGACGCGTGATATATCGTATACGCACGGGTTTTATCAAAGATCGTGTAAAAAAATTAAATTGGGTTATACGCATGATGTTGCTTTATGTTTTCTTATCGTGCCGAGGTCGCGCGTTCACGAAAATATATTGTACAATCGTCACGTGATATCTTTTTTTCTGTACGGTGGAAACAGAAAATCGCAATAAAAACAAAGGGAAAAGAAGTGCGAAGAGAGAGAGAGAGAAATTCGAAAGCAAATGTGCATAAGCTTTAGAGAGCGTTGGACACCTTGCGCAATGCCGAAGGTGATGCGCTCTATAAAAGCTCATTCTCGAAACTATAAACATCCGAAGCCAGAAAGAAAACGCGACACATAATGTATATTTTCGAAGCGTTTGATATGGCAGCGGCGGCGGAACTTGAAACGAATAATAATGATAGTGATAATAAAATAATCGCTCGAGCCTGGCTCGACGCAAGCACGTGTGTATGTGTGTGCGCGAGCGGAGAAAGGCACAATTTCAGGATAATATAGAGTTATATTATTGTAATGCTACGCAGACACATGTACACGTAAACGAGCGTAAGTGCCTGCACTTGCTCCGCTAAACGAGATGAAAACGAGCAGATTATTATATTACCCTTTCCCCCAGCTCGAACACAGACAAGAAGAGAGCTTCACTCTCTTCTCTCGCGCGCGTATACATGCGTATTAATTATATCGCACGCACGCGGCAGTAAGAGTGCGTGGGAAGAGAAAAAAAAAGAGCGTAAAGATACAAAGCAAAAAAAAAAAAAAAAGACGCAGAAGAAAAGAGACGGGCGGGGGCGGATCTCTTTTTTTTTCGGCATACACGCGCGCGCGGAGTGCATTGTATATATAAAAGAGCAGATAACGTGGCGCACACTCACTTTCGGATGTATACTCTGTTATTCCGTGTTTAGAAATTCGACACTTCCGTTCCTACATGTACCACGCCTCGTGATCGTGTGCCTTATTCGCGAATTAAATCGCTGACGCGCCGCGGCTCGATTACGGCGATGATGGCACATTCGTGCGATGTTTATTCAAAAATCATTGTTTACGTATGTGTGTGTGTGCGATCGCCTCTCGCAAACGATTTATCTCAAAGGGTACATACGGACGCGCGAACGATCATATACTCGTAACGTATCCACGATAAAGAAAAAAAATTAAATACCGTCGAATAATCTTTGGGGCGAGGGTCGAGCGCCGTCGAGCAGAGATAAACGAGATTACGATACAAATGCGTTATCGAATGCGCTTGTTATATTTATACATCCGAAGCCTGGCCACCATGACTCGTCTGATTTTGTGACCGATCATTATACTCTAAATACGTATTTAAAAATAGATAGATCTCGGTGATACATCGTAATCGATACGGATTTTTCCAATTTCGTATTTTTCTTTTCTCTCCTTTTCTCTATCTCTAACTCCAAAATAAATTCTCCCTTCGCTAAAATAACGTTTTTTTCCTCGCGACGTGCGGAGCAGTGCGCCTATACGTTATGTGTGTAAACACACACACCTGTTGTTGCATGCAGCATTTATAAAAATATATAGAGGGAGAGACGGAGCATAGAAGCCCCCCAAGAATAATATTTCGGCGTGATACTCGTATATCGCGCGCAGGAGAGAGAGCCGAGTGACAAATAGTACAGTCCCTTGAAAAGAAATCCTCGATTTTTTTTTATCTCTTCGTGTTATTCTAACGCAAGTTTGTGTATACTGGAGCGTTTTCCCTTTTTCTCGATTCGGCTGCTCGTCTGTGTGTGTCATCGCGCCGCGCATCCAGTCGAAAGTCGAAATATCTTATCGCTGAAAAATTTCGACGTACACGCTCGTAAAAAAATGTTCATTGCGTCAAGAAGAATAAAAGATTTTTATAACTGGAACGAGACGCGCGAAATGCCGGTACGCACAGCACGCATATGCGCCGCGAGCTTGCGGCCGAAACGTTAGATTTCAATTTACTCGCATACGAGACCATATCTAAATACATAATTGCCACGTCTGCGCGCGTTAAATCCGACGTATAATCAAATGCAGTGCGCGTACACACACACACACATATGCTGCTCGTCTGCGTAAACTAGAGAATCTCGCGCGCTTTTAAAGTTATATTGTCGTTCCGCTTGGCATACATCGACCGTACGATGTACGCGAGCGTAAAACAGAAAAAAATTAAATCGCAAACGTTGCCCCGCGTGCAGTAGCGCAAGCGAGATATATATAAAAAAAACAATGCGTATAAGTAGTTGCGAGCCTTATAAACGCGTGCGTGCGAGTACCGTTAAAGCGATCTCGTTCGAGCGCCGCTACGCGCGCGGCTAACACATATTTTATACGAAAATTAAATCGATCGAGATGAGCCTGCTTTATAAGAGCTGCCTTGTAAAATAGGTGAGTGCAGTGGAAAAAAGGAAGAAGGCAAGCGACTAGTTCGCGATTTTCCATTTTTCAGCGAGATTTTATGTAATAATAAACGCTCGGTAGCGTGCAGCCGAATTTACGATTCGCGATGCGTTATAGGTGCGACGCGGTCTCGAGGTGGTAAATAGCTAATGTTGTATCCAAGTTTCGAGCCAATTTCCTCTATACCAACGCGTAAAAACGCCAAACCAGGTTTTAATGGTGCATCGATAAACTCATTTCGTTTCATTTTATATCATATTATACGTATTATTATATTAGACGCGCGTGGAAACCGTACTCGGATGCGTTATCGAATTGCTCTCGCGAAGGAGATAAAGTTAAGTACGGTAAGAGCTGCGGCGCTGACGATGATCGTTGCTGCGGTTTATTGGAAATTAAGTTGTGTATCGAGGAGGACTCGGGCGCGAAGAGGATTGGATATGGGTGATAAAAGATACTTTTATTCGACCCTCGGTTATAGGATGGTTGTACAGATGAAGTTTATTATTTGTGTCATGTACACATTATGAATTTATTGTAAAAAAAAATATAATACGCAATTTTCTACTATTATAGATTGTACATATTCGAATGCTTAAAATGAAATTATGTTCTGGTGATTTGAATTTTTTGATGGCTGGTTGAAGATGTCATGCCGATGTGTCATCGCAGATAGTAGATCTGTGCCTTGGAGTTCTCGGTTGGATGTGACTAAAAATGTAACGATGTTTTTATCATATTTGTTCATGAATTTCGTACGCCTATTCGATATCTTAATGCTCGTTGATTAATGAAAAGTATTAAATTTAATTTAAATTTCATTAATTTTCTGTCTTTGTAATGTAACTTTGTAATACAACCGTATGTTGTTTGAACTGACATTTTATTACTTATATATACACTATTATGACGACTTTGTCACTTGCAGATTCAAAATTAAAGGTACTCGCCATCTAGCGGCGGAAACAGGCTTTCACTAAGATTAAATTTACGTAGATTTTTCGGACGATTAATATCTGATTTTACATTAAATCTGCATTAAAGTCAAGTCTTTTTTTAACAATGTACACGATGAACTAGTACTGACCGATGATCTAACCAAAATTTTTAATTTTATCAACAATATCGTATGAAAGCTCAATGCATACCTATGAAGATCCTGCCTGCAATTCCTCGACAACGGGTATTGATTCTGACTGAGATTCCTCAGCGAAGAGAACATTTAATTCTGCCTCAGAATCCCCGGCGAGAGGTATTGGTTCTGCCTGAACTTCCTCGACAACAGGTATTGGTTCTGCCTGAGGTTCCTCGGCGCGAGCTCTTGATTCTACCCAATATTTTTTGGCGAAAGGGTCAAATTCTGGCACGTCAAAACCGAACTTGCCCTTTAAGTAACACACACACCAATTCACAATTAAAACCGGAAATAGTATCACGAAGATAAGTTCATTGAAAAATTCAACGAGTTCCATGATTAACCCTTGGTATGGTCTTCTGGAGGTTTGCCACATCATGTTGTACAGGTGTGTGGTATATGTGTGGATGTGGACGGATATTACACGAAGGCGGCTGGAGCGGCAGCGCGTCTATATGGCACCGGTGTCGTAGTCAGACTGAACCGGTCTCACTGGCGGGCTTGCGTACTTGAGCCTGATATATCCTATTATCTTCCTAATATCTCTTAATTGCTTTCTAATTTCTTTTTAATATTCCAAATATCTTCCTAATGTCAATCCTAATGTTATCCTAATATATCTCTGTATCAAAGAACGGAGAATACGCATGGAAATTATTCAGGTATTTCCGATTAGATTTCGTCTATGTATAATGTATACATGCATTGCTGCGTAGAGTTCATCGAGAGAAACGCGTGCACGGGTGCGCGTAAAGCCTACGAGTATTCGGAGAAACACGCGGTGTCGCGTTGCGTACACACATCTATACATTGCACAAAACAAAAGTAACTGCCGCGGCACCACAATTTGTTTCGCAATATTTACGCGCGGAGCTTTGAACGATTTCTTCTTCCTGATTACATATCTCTGTGCGTTTGTTGCATATGTATACAAGAACAGAGCGACGCGCGCACGCACACGTGTGTCGATTTAAAAGAGAACGATAGAGAGAGAGAAAAAGAGAGAGAGGCAGATATTATATGGGTGTGGAATCGCTCGCGCTGACACACATTATGCACACGACTGCGCATAGCGAGCGAAACTGGTGCTTCGCGCGGGATTGCCTCGAGCGCGCGCAGCCCCGCATAGTAATTATCGTACGCACATACGTACTATGAATAATCCCATCGGGCATCGAGGGCTTATACATTATAGATAGATGCGGCCGATCGCGACGTGCGGCTCTTAATTGAAAATTACAGATACATTTTACGATACGCGCGCGGCTGAATCATTGAGTATATCGGAGCTTGCGGTATTTTAAAAGCTCGAGGCCAATTATGTGCATTGTAATTTTATAATGTCAAGACGAGCTGAATTCGAGCACGTTGTTTGCATACTTTTTTTTTATAAATTCTCGATCCCTGGAATCGGGGAACTCGACCTTTTGTATTATATATCGAGCACGAGGAGGGTGAAGAACGCTTTCGAGAGCTTTTTTATTAAGAACTCTCGTGTGTTTCGGCGAACTTTCGTGCCTTACCCCCGCAGTCAATTATTCATCCTCGACAACGCGGCATCGATTCCGCGCGTCGACTTACCCTCGAAATAAAGTATACGCGTATAGAAATAGAGTACGGAATAAAAGGGCGAGACAGAAAAAGTTTATATATCGAGAGAGGCGGTCGCAATCATCGACGTCGTCGAAGCTCGAAAGCGTGTAATTAAAGACCCTCTGCGGCACGTGCAGCAGCAGTAGCAGCTTGGCGAAGAAACGCGTTTGCGAAACACGCAGAAATCGGCCGCGATCGTGCGGTTTTTCCATTAAAGCACATTGCGGAAATTAAAAGCACGAGTAAATTTATATATGCGCAAGCCGTGATAATAATGCAGCTGTGCGTATAGCTACCGTATATTTTTTTATATACTAACGACGATCAGCCTCTTTTGTGTGTACGCGCGTGCGGTTTCTAAACGCGATAAAGTCGAGCATACCAATCGGTGTGGAAATCAAACTTTAGCTCATTGATTTTCAAACTTCATTTAGTAATCACATTTGGTATCTATTGTTTATACTGTGGATCACGCGCGCGCCGTGAATCGCAAGAGATGGAAAGATCATCGTGCCGAATAAAAAAAACTCGCTGATATCGTCGCGCGTCACGTAATAACGTTGGCTTTTCAAAAAAAAAAAAAAAAAAGGCAAAAGAAACGACAAATGTTTGTTCGTGCAATTTTTCGCAAGAGCCGTTGTTTGCCCCGACTCCCACGTATAGATATCGGTGCGTGGCCGTGCGTGCTACTGGCAAGATGCACGTACCTACGTATACCGAACGTGAAAAATAACGCGTGTGTGTTTACGATTTTCGCGCTCGCTCGAGCCACGAAATAAAACGAACATGGCACATACTACATGCTGCTGCCAATGTCATTCATATGCAACGATACGTACGTGAGAAAATTCGGAAACAAATATATTCGCGCTGCACAACGTATATCGCGATCGCATTTGTGTACATACGGCGCGAGCGAGAAATTTTTCACTCGGACGCGTATGGCAGCGGCGCAGCAACAGCAGCAGCAGCAGCAGCATCAGCGATTTCAATTCGGCCGAACGAATCAATTTTGACACTCGCTGCGCTCACATATATATGAATATATTATAATTTCGTTGCGTGCATTATATTTTCGGAGCGCATCGTCGCGTTCGAGCGCCTATTTATGCGCGCTCGTAATTGAATAGTCACACGCAGCACAGTAGTGCACGAGCGTAAAATGCATGTGTATTATTATACGACCCCCGAGGTGTGCGCAGAGGTAAATTACACACGCAGGGCAGTGGGGCGCTCAACGAGGAATTAATCGCTCTTTATACGATCGTCGCGATCGCGCGCGTACGCAATAATCATAATGGTAAAGGTGTGTATTATACGCGCGAGGCTGCTCCCGCGTTTACATAGTGTGTGCACCCCAATTTCGACCGTTGCTGCTACTTTTTAACCGGCCTACTACAGTGCGCGCGTGAGTACGAGAGTAAAAAAAAAGCTCGGAGCTCCCCGGCTCCGATCCACGTTTCCCACGTGTCGGAGATTACGGCATCGCGTACGCAACACGATGTGTATTATAAGCTGCGGCTAAAAATCGATTAAACGGCCTCTTACCGCACATCGAGTGTATAAGACCCAGACCGATTCCCATCGTATAGCTACGAGCGAGAGAAAAAGATTTTCGTGTTGGTCGCTGCTTTAACGTAGCAACAACGGCGCGCGTATATAATATAATGTACGGCAGCAGCATCTCTTGTCAAGAGGAAGTTGTCGATTATAAAATTTTACTTTTTCTCTCCGTCTCTCTCTCTCTCTGTCTTTCATCTTCTTCAAATGCAGGCGTCATAGCGTCCCTTTTTACTCTTTTGCCTTGCGCATATCGTGTCTCATGGTCGTCGTCGTCGTCGTATTACTACCACATACGCGCGCGCGCTCGAGTCCCTTCGTAACTTCACGATGATACATAACAAAAAAAAAAAAAGAAGAAGAAAAAAGCAAGCGTGTAACAAGCGTTCCTTTTGCGCACAGCGGCGCTCGCGCGTTCTTCCGGTTAACGCAGTAGTAGTAACTGCACATGTATTGCAGTTGCTAGCCAACGCGCAGCCAACTCTATATACGACGCGTTGACCATTATTAGACTGTGCGAGCTATCCGCTGCGTTACAAGCTTCCCTTTTCCTTCCTCTGTAATATCTCGTCGAGTGCACGTTTTTCTGGTTTCTCGTATAGCTCGCTCGCTCGCTCTTGTCGTGTACATGTATAAGAGCGCTCGTGCACTCGAGTACTATCTATGCGAACGATATTTTTTTTCCTGAAAGTTTCGCAGCGTTTTGTATATACAGGGCGCGAGGAAAGTATGGAAACCTGTGAAAATTGCATTTCAAAAGAGCAGAAAATTTTACATTCGAGTATGCCTTTAGTTTTTTCGAGATCATTTTAAGGGCGCTGCGTACTCAAATAAATCCCCTAGTAAAGGGCTCTCTATATACACTCAATCGATGACAAATACATAATTACTTTGTAACCATTTTATTTTTATTCTCTAGGCAACCATTGAACTTTAAATTTCGCGGTAGTGAATATGAAACGTAGAGGCAGCCTAAATACAAATACACTGTGCCGTCTACTGCGCATACACGCGCGTCCGCGTAGATTTATACGATCGGAGTTGCTTAATTCGGTACATCAATTAGAAAGTGAGATTCCGGCGTAGCATAGGGGCGGGGTCTACCACGTGCTCTTTTCACTTTCCGTTTAATATAGAGAATCGTATAGATGCAATACGTGTACGTAGTCAGTATTTCTTAAGCCGCCACAACGTAAATACCTATATATAAAAGGATCTCATCGTCGGCAGCACGTGGTTATCGTAAAAATAATATAAAGGAGCATATCTCATTTGGAATTATAAGTGATTGTGTGTCGTGCGTGAGTTAGTAAAATGTCCTGTACGTCCGAAGTTTGCAAGAATCGTAATCGTGGTCGATGCAGTGAACCACCCTGTTTACACCTAGCGAAGGCCAAGATTCTGAAGCTCCAACGAAAAAAGTTCAATTTGAAAAGCGATAAGGATCGACTTGGGTTTCTCCGTAAAATTAAATCAGTTCTCAACGAATCGCTACACAAGTACAAAAATCTTAACCTTCAAGAAGTTTTTCGGCCCGGAGATATAGAGTGTCTGCTGACGGATTCCGTCGATTCCACGTACGTGGCCGGACAGACGTTCATCGAGTTGGTGGCTCAGAACGGCTTGTACAAAGATCGCAAGTTGTCGTCGCGTAGCACCACGCTGCTGCATCGCGCGGCTAAAATCAATAGGTGGTCCGTCATCGAGCCCCTTTTTAAGATATACGACAGATTCAATGTCAATTGCAGCGACAAGTCAGGCCTAACGCATTTCCACGTGGCCTGCCAGTTTGGCTGCGACGACGCCATCCAAAAATTCATCGAATCCGGGCAGGATCTCGATTGCCTCGTGCCAGACACGGGTGATTCGGGACTACACTTGGCTGTGGCCTGCGACAAACCCGATCGGAGTAAGGCCGCCGTGTCTACACTGCTGAGAGGAGGCGCCAATCCGAATTTGGCCAACAAGAAGGGATCGACGCCTCTGCATGTTATTTGCAATCGACGCGAAAAAGGTCATCTGGCGAAAACGTTTTTCGAGAATTGCGACGAGATACGGCAGCCGATAAGAGTCAACGCTTCGGACAAGTTGGGCCGGACGCCGTTGCAATTGGCCGTGGCAAATTTCAATATCTACGCGGCACGCGGATTACTCGCAGGTCGTGGCGTCGATATGTCCAAATTTGTTTTCCCCACCGAGAGGGACTTCGACGAGTGCCTCAAAGCCTACGAATCAAAATTTAGATCTGGACGCTACCGTTGGGATGGATTGCAAAGATTCTCCGGAGGCATTATGAACGAAGACAAATTCAAATTGATATCCGACTTTATTGCCCTCATATATTTACTGAGTAACAAAGGATACGAACTGAAGCTGAGCGACGCCGTGACGCTCATGACTCAATTCAATAAGTTAGGATTGTCCAAGTTGTGGCCAAAATTGCCCAAAGAGGAGAACATCGAGATGAAGAAAATGTTCGAGAAAGAGGCGAAAAAGACAATTGTCCAATACGATTCAAAACTGTCTCTTTACGATTTGTTCGAATTACGACCCAATGTAGCAGCGAGACGATTGACGTACTTCGACTTAGTTATGCAGACCAGATTGCACGTGTTTTTTCAGGATTGCGGATATGGCCCATATATCGATCAAAAACTCCACGCGATAATGTTGAGAGGATTTTTCCAACAATGGGCACAGCATTCTTTAATGAAACTGAACCGTAACCGATTGTGCATAGAGGTTTGTGAAATAATTATCGATGATTCGTTCAAGAACCAAAATTTGTACAATATTTGCGTGGCGGCCAAACTTCAAAGTGACGAGGATAATCGAAAACATGCAATGACAAATGTATAGAGGGCCAGGAAGCTCCTAAAAGACTAAAACTTGAATAGTAAAGATTGTGAATAATCTTTGTTATGACGATTATTGGCATGTAGGCTGAGCAGCGACATGGCAAAGCTCAACAAAACAATAAAAATATTTTTGCAGTATTCTTTTACGTCGGGTGCTATGCAATGTAACATAGCTTCCATTGATATTCAAATTTTAAATAAATAATATTTAAAAAATATTTTATTTTGTTATTAATTTTTGTTATTAATTAAACACATACACATCTACCACCCTATATTACAGCCTAATTAAAAATATTCAAATACTTGAAAAAAACTTGAGTAATCAATGGGTTCTAATCCAGTTAGACTCAAAAAATTGGATACTCGTGCACTCCTACACAATATTAACCAATCTGAAACTATGAGCACCTACACACGCGCATGTGCATATGACGTATCGTTTCAAATGGTCAACGTAATCGAATGAGTAGTGCAAGAATACACACACACATGCACACTACGAGCTCGACGAGCGATTACGATTTACCGTTCTACAAAATGGGCATAACTATAAAAAAAAGTAAAAAAAAAATGAAACTGCACAGCGCAGCTTAGCGCGGAAAATGATAAAAGTAGATTCTTTTTTTTCTGCACCACGAGGAACTAGTTTTCTTTTATGCCCGTGAATGCCATTATATCCCGACGCGTCGCGCACAAAGAACTGCGCCCATCAACCGAGAGCCTATAGCAGCTCAGAGGCCTATATAGCAGCGGTGCAGTATATGCCTAGTGCCGCGGCACAACGAACAACCTGTTGCTTCTCGACGCCGAGAGTACTTTGTGTGTACGTAGGCTCTTATGCAGAAAAAAAAGGTTTCGGAAAAAAAAAATAACCGAAGTACATTTGTTTCGCGCCGTCCTCGCACCATAACGTATAGGTACAGTACGTAACGAGGTGCAGTTAAGCTCGAGTGTGCTTAACGCGATCGTCGCGTGAAAAATCAAGATGTTATCGATTCGACGCGCGCGCAGCAGTCACCGATTACTCAACGATCGCTACTTTTTTTCACTCTTTTTTTTTCACACGAGCTGTGAGTGGCATTAATTTCCGAAACGCCGAAGGCCTCTGCGGATCGGTTGTTCACCGATACACGATTATAGGTCCAACTATTTATTAGAGACTGCGTGGCTGTATACAGGCTTACGATCAGATATTACACGTCTGCATAAATAGAAGTGGCCGTTTTGCCATTGGAATTAATGAGTCTAATAGATGCGTATCTGCGCGCGGAGGTATTTGCAATTCGTATAATACATGGCCTGATCTATATTTAGATTATAGCGGAAGGCTACATACTCACACACTCGCGTCCATTTGAAGTGTTGTACACGCCATTATTCGCGCGATACACACGCACACGCGACGCCTAAAAACGTAGACGATTAATTTCATCTCCCTCGTATACGCCGTGCATATAATCTAAATGTACGCGTTTTACGCGCACGCACAGAAGAGACAATCGAAAAATTATCGTTTTTCCATTTCAAAAATTTGGGCCGAAATTAAACTGCGTACAGTATAGTATGTACACACAGCTGCGTCGACGCGATCATAAATCCTTCGCGATGCAAAGTGGAACAGCAAGCAGCAGCAGCAGCGGCGCGTTAACAGCTCCTCCTCCCTCCAGCGGAGTAGACACAATGACTCTATGTATTTCCGAGCTTCGTTTCGCGCGCGCGAGAGTATTACAATTATAGTATAAAGAAGGCGAGCAAAAAGAAGAAGAAATCTTGGAGCGATCGCGGGATTTTATCACGGTCACACGAGTTATATACGGAAATACACATATAGAGCAGAGCATGCAGCAGCAGCAGACGCGCACGAGGGCGAATGACATTTTTGCTCTTTTCGTTGCCACGCGTGTGTCTCTGCGCAAGCTTCGTTGGGAGTTGTTTCGTTGTTGTTTTTTTTTTTTTTTTTTTTTNTTTTGGATGCGTGTCTCGACTGCGTGTCGTCGTCTTCGTTGTCGTCTCGCTTGTATCCTCTCCCGCTCGCCCTATCCTGTATATACCATAATACTTGCATCCGTGTGCGTCGAGATGGAGAGTATCGAATGGAAGTTTGTATTTGGGCGAAGAAAGCTTTCGACTCTCGAGCTTCGTTACAACGTTCTCTGTTTACTTCGCGATGATTTTTTTTTTCGTCAGTTTGTTTATATCCCGAATCGCTGCATCGCAGCCTGGAAAATTATTGTTTCAACTTTCGTCGCGCGACTCCGCGCGAGAAGAAGCGTTTACACGTTACAATATACACAGAGACGCATGTGTATCGCGTATCCACAAGCCGGTAAAATATTTGCCATCGACACACGCTCGGATGCTTATTATAATCTTGCCGCGGTTATAAATAGTAGCGCTGCCGCGTTGGAAAAATAAAAAAGAACACACAAAAAGACAGCTATCGAGCCGCGCGCCGAAAATAAATGTCACAGACGCGCCGCGCCGATGAAAATATCACGTGTGCTTTAATACCGATCGTGTATGCCTATCGTGAAATTGGGTCTCGCTCTCTCTCGCCCAAGTGTCGCTTTGTGCGTTTGTATGCAGGCGACGATTTACATGCGAGCTTTATTGTTGCAGCTGCACCGAGGCGATAAAAATAAAAAAAAATTCCTACGGCTCATCCGCCGATCGGCAATGATAATTTGTTCAACTTTGGTGCGCGAAACGATCTCTTTGACTGATCTGGCTCTTTAAACGTGCGTGAGTAGAACAAACTTAAACGATCGCGCAATTTGTCCCGCGTGAAAAAAACATCAAGACTCGCACGCGGATATATATACCTATATCACCGGGAGTTTATTATATTATATACAGTCATCGAAGATCGACGATATCGCGCGCGCAAAATTACATCCCACAGATCTCACAGGCCCCTCGGGTGTCTGTCATTGTTCTACATAAATGCTGTACATTATGATATACGTGCTATAGATCTATAAGACTCGTTTGGCCTGAAACTGTCCCACTTCGGGCCGGGGGATTATTCTCATCTCGCGTGCGTACATAATATTTTATATACACTCATCTGAGATATGATTCGAAAGCTCGACAGCTATTTTTTTTTTTTTTTTTACTTCTGATCCATTATTAGACTCGACTACATTTTACACGCAATAATACAATCGCTTAATTTCGCTTCCCTATTTTGCGGCGACACGAGATAAATACGCGCGCGATCGGGTCACAATCGTCGTCGCGCGCGGCTCTTTGACACAGCAACAGCAGCAGCAGGGCACCCGACGACGATAATGACACAAGACGAAGAAGGTGAGCGAGGAGAAGAATAAAAAAAAGGTTTAGAGAGAGTCAGACCTATCGGGGAATTCTACGAACGACGGAAGATTGCGATTACGCCTCGGCGTTTGAGTTGTCTGACTGCTATATGAGTAACTAGAGAGAATAAAGACATATTGTGGAGGACGTTATCTCGTGCACGCGACCGCGCCGGTGACCTTCTGTTGTCCGAAAAAAAAACGAAGGAAAATTAGCGATGCCCTCTGGCTCATACGCGCTCCGAACGCGTGTACATAATTAGACCAAAAAAGTAAAATAAAAATTAAATTAAAAAACCAAAAGAAAGGGAGGAAAACGGAACTCGACTCTCTCGCGACGTATGTGTGTGTGTGTGTACGTAAGTGCCTCTTCGGTTATACACGAAGCAAACCGCAACAATGAGGCGCGCGTTTATAGACGACGCTACACACATCTCATTCGTGCACGCGAGACAACAACGGAAAAAAAAATTACATATTATGCGAGCGTCATCGCGGTGCGCCGCGGCGTCCGTTCGTTCTGTGTGTAATGTTATAAGCTTGTGGGGTTTTTTCATTCTTTTTTCCTGTCGTTACGCCTATCAAGCGTGACAGTTGTCGTACGTATTTTCGTCGAAGAAGCTCGAGGAATTTTATTTTTCGATTATGTGAAAGAAAAAATTGTTTAATAGGATTATTCGTATTACCGTGACGCGCGCAGGGGAGGTATAGGCCCTTCATATTACGTATATAAATAAATGAAGCTCCTCGGCGACGCGTCTGCGTATTCCAATCGTCATTGCAGCCATAACTAACTGTGTTAAAACGTTACAAAAAAAAAACTCGTCTCTCATTGAAAATGACTTTCTCGAAGGAGCTTGTAAGGATTTTCACATAGCGTAATATACACATCGTTCGTGTATTCAGCCGTGACTTTATATAATCGGTTATTATTTTTAAACCACATAGATAAATATGCAATCTTGTAATGTGATTTCGATCGCTCGGCGCATATCTTCATCGCGAGCTGATATTGCGAGCAAAAAAAAGGAGGAAATAATCGTAAAAAAAGTACATCGTGTAATGTACGTTATATATATATGTATTAAATACCACGATTGCGCTAGGCGCGCGCGTGATGAGGCTTGACTAATTAGATGATGGTCGTTGTGCGGCTACTCACCTGTAACAGAAAAATAAAGGAATTACAGTTAGACGATCGAGCTGTCGAGCGTTATTAAATGATTTGATGTTACATGCCTACGTACGATGGGTAAGTATATTCTAGCTTAATACGTAACATGAATATTTATTAAGTACACGGGCCAGAGATAATGCGATTGTGTTATAAACATATTTTTCATCCATTCGAGCATAGACGTCCATCAAAAAAATCAAATCTCGATTAGTATGATTGATATTACGCGCATAAGAAAAAACAGCAAAATAAGCCAGGCGTTGACCCAAGGTTGGGTGTCTCGATACGTACATAAAAACACAATACACAGAGCGTATACTGGTACTTTCCAAGATTAAAACTATTACAATATTAATCCGCGAGGGAGTTCCCGCGTGTCGTGTGCGATCGACATGCGAGCTCGTGGCGCGTATAATCCGCCCCGCGATTACGTTTATTACGTAAAACAGATGAGTAAAACTAAATTCATCGATTCTAACGAAGTTGAGCTTTCGTACCGTCGAACTAGTGCTTGAATTTCGGCGTACGTGTGTAGCTCTCGAAGCACATGTTTTCGATTCGAAAAATTAGCGTTACATCAACCGCAATATATACACGATTATGAATTGACCGCACTCGTATACGACGCGACGTGCAGTTTTTTCGTGCATACAAAGATATATACGCACACGCGTACGTTATAACGTAAAGCGAGAAAGAAGAAGCGTATAAAGAGCGACACACTATACGTTCGGATGCGCGCACAAGTGTCTGTGCAGCAAGTACACACTAGAGAGAGAGCAGAGCAGCTTGCGCGTGCTGGGCTGTATAGTACATATACCACATGCTATGGAGTGCCAAATTACCCAACTGGTAGTGCTGCGTACGCGCTTTTTTTAAAACTTTTTTGTTCTATACGCGCACCAGCGTAAACGAAGTACGGAGCGAGCAAGAGACACGGGAAACACTCTCTCGATGGCCTTCTGTCGCTCGACGATATATATATAATAAAAAAAAAAAAAAAAAAAATGAAGAGGATATATGATTTCACGCCTGCTGGAAAAGTCTGCACAGAGAGACACGCTACAAAGCTCGCACTTCCGAGGCTATATATATGGGCTATTCCACAACAGGTGTTGCAGGCCAAAAAAATGAAGTTGAAACTAATCATGTACTCTTCAAGAACACAATGAAAAATGAAAATCCTGAACATCTTAGCCCCTTATAGGTCCAACCATCATGGATCTACAGGGGCTCAAAGTTGGATTTTCATGTTCTCAGCTTATCCTGCTTGTTACTCTGCTTTTCTGGGGTGAATAT
>CACVKI010137973.1:0-11127 GCA_902732785.1 Trichogramma evanescens | reverse complement strand
ACACTACTTCTCTCACTTCTACTCAAACTCCAGCAAACCATGGTTTGACTCTTATCGAATTACTCTTTCCAGATTAAATATTACTATCTTTAGCCGCATGCGTAGTAATCACTACAACTTAGCTCACAGTTTATTCAGGAAAAATCTTATTGCTTCTCCTTGGTGTGAATGCAACGAAGATATCGAAGACCTCAATCATGTATTCTGGGCCTGCCCTAAATATAATGACCAAAGATTAACTCTCTTTTCAAAATTAAGAAAACTTAATAAATTTCCCCCTTTTCTATCACTGAATTCTTATTCAATCCTGAACCATTTACTATTGAAATTCTTTGTAATTTCCTTTCAAAATGCAATAAAAAACTCTAAATTTCACTCTTGATCTCTCCATTTTAAATCTCGCGCCTTTTCTTTTAAAAGTCCGTTAATGGCCGTATGACCTCATAGTCGGCGCCACATAAAGAAGAAGAAGAAGAAGAAGCTCATCCATCCGGTCATGCAAAAGCACCTTAATAAATTAACTGCGGCGTGCTGCCACGATGCTGAACAGCAATTGATTAACTTGTTCTAGGACTAGCACACTTTTCTGGGTATATCACAGGTCCGCATGAGGCAGACGTGCGCGCGTACATGGCGAGCATTTATTCCGAGCAGCTAAAAACCTACCTGTGGGCGAATTAATTTCTGCATGCAGACAAGCCATAAAAATTAAATTAAAACATCAACAGGATGGATCCTCGAAAATTGACTGAGCTTTTGCGGGCCACTATCGATCCGGCTCAGCAAAAGCAGGCAGAGGAACAACTAAACCAGGTTAGCTACGTGCTTTTGAACATAACCCACGTGTTTCAACACTTGATTCCTGGCATCTTCACTTTAACTCGTTTAATGTTGAAGACTATTATTCGTATTTTAAGTAGTTTTCCCCTAAATAGCTCGTGTCATCTTTCACTCAATACTTGTTGACCTTTTACTATCAAATATGCCTCCCAAAACAATTATAACTTGTAACCAAAGTGATTTAGCTTGGTCGACTTTTCGCGGGAAAATCTTCCATGCATATTGCAACATTATAAATCTTAATCAATGTTTAATATTTAGGTCCATAAAATAATTGGATTTGCTCCTGGACTTCTCCAGATTATCATGTCTAATGAAGTCGATATGCCTGTGAGACAAGCTGGTAAATTTAAAAAAATCACCATTCACTATCAAATATGTTTTCATGATCAATTTTATTAAAATCTTTATATGAATGCAGGTGTCATATACCTCAAAAACTTGATTGTCTCAAATTGGGCTGACAGAGAAGCAGAAAGTAATACTTCACCACAATTTAGTATCCATGAACAAGATAGAGCAATGATTCGTGATAGCATAGTTGATGCAACTGTTCATGCTCCTGAATTAATAAGGTGCTTGTTTTTTATTAAATAATTTATAAAATTTGATAAACTTGGACTAATATTTTTTATTGATGCATTTAGAATACAGCTCGCAGTGTGTATTAGTAATATTGTTAAACATGATTTTCCTGGAAGATGGACTCAAATTGTTGATAAAATCACTATATACCTTCAAAATCCTGATGCTTCTTGTTGGCCTGGTGTACTTTTAGCCCTATATCAGTTTGTTAAGAATTTTGAGTAAGTTGACCTTCAATGTTTTTTTTTTGTATCAATTATTATGGTTTTAAAATTATAAGTTTAATTTAATTTATTATGCTTACATAGATATAAAAAAGCAGAGGAAAGAGGTCCACTAAATGAAGCCATGAACCTTCTTTTACCTATGATTTACCAACTTATAGTCAGAATTTTACCGGATCCTTCAGAACAGTCTGTTCTGCTTCAAAAGCAAATATTGAAAATATTTTATGCTCTTACGCAATACACACTTCCTCTTGATCTTATATCCAAAGAAATTTTCACTCAATGGATGGATATTATTCGTCAGGTAGCTGATAGGCCAATACCATCAGAACAAAGTTTTGAATTTTTAGATGATGATGAAAAAGCTGAACTACCATGGTGGAAATGTAAAAAATGGGCACTACACATATTGCAGAGAATATTTGAACGGTATAAAATATTCTACGTACTACTTATTGCTTATGTAAATTTTTAAACTCATTTTTCACTTTCTTCAGATATGGAAGCCCTGGCACTGTAAATAAAGATTACAAAGAATTTTCTGAATGGTATTTACGGACTTTCAGTGGTGGTATTCTTGAAGTTTTGTTAAAGATATTAGATCAGTATCGTAGACATGTTTACATTTCTCCTCGTGTTCTACAACAATCTATAAATTATATTGAACAAGGGTGAGTTCTTTTTATTATTATAATACAATAAATACATAAAAAATAAGTAAAAGAATAATTTTTTTAATTGAGAATTTATTTACTAGTGTAAGTCATGCTTATTCCTGGCGATTTTTAAAACCGCACATGTACGAAATTATTCGAGATGTATTGTTTCCTCTCATGTCCTACTCTGCTGCTGATGAAGAATTGTGGAACACAGATCCATACGAGTATATAAGAGTCAAATTTGGTAATATATATTTAACTTATTTTTCTTAGGACACAAAACTTTGAACAAATAAGTTATCATCATTTGAGTTTTATCAAAAGCTATATTTATGTAATTTTCTGTTTAACAGACATATTTGAAGATTTTGTATCACCTGTCACCGCTGCACAAACATTACTACATTCTGCTTGTAAGAAACGAAAAGATATGCTTCAAAAAACAATGCTATTTTGTGTTGAAGTTTTAACAAATCCTAGAACTGATGCAAAACAGAAAGATGGAGCTTTACATATGGTAAACAATTCATTTTGTTTGAAGTATATTTTTTATCTTATTTTGCAAGAAGTCAATTATAAGATTTTTTCACATGTTGTGATTAAAAATCATTATTTCTCAATGATGATGAAATATTTCATTTCTATAATGTCTGCATAAATTTATAGGTTGGAACATTAGCTGACATACTACTGAAAAAAAAACTCTACAAAGATCAAATGGATAAAATGTTGATGCAATATGTATTTCCAGAATTTAACAGTCCTCATGGACACATGAGAACTAGAGTAAGCTAATTTACTCCTTTAAATCGTTAGAATAAGTAAATGCTGATGATTCACAATAATTAACAAATCTATGCTTGCAGGCTTGCTGGGTATTACATTATTTTGCTGAAATTAAATTTAAACAAGAAGATATTCTATTTGAAGCTGTTAGATTGACCACGAATGCCCTTTTAAATGACACAGATCTTCCAGTTAAAGTTGAAGCTGCTATAGCACTTCAAAGTTTGCTTCAAACTCAAGAAAAAGTTCAAAATTGTGTAGAACCTTGGATAAAACAAATTACACTAGAACTCTTGAACATAATTAGACTAACAGAAAATGATGATCTTACTACAGTAATGCAAAAAATTGTTTGCACTTACCCGCAACAACTGACTCCTATTGCTGTTGAAATGTGCCAACATTTGGCAGCAACTTTTAGTCAAGTTTTAGAAACGGATGAAGGTAGCGATGAAAAAGCTATTACGGCAATGGGACTGCTAAATACTATTGAAACATTATTGTCTGTAATGGAGAATCAGCCTCACATAATGAGTCAATTACAACCAATTGTTTTGCAAGTTATAGCACATATATTTAATCATAGCGTAATGGGTTGGTATTTTTTGAAATAATGAATATGAATTTCTCTATCATCGAATTACTGACTAATTGATAATGATTCCTGGTTTTTCAGAGTTTTATGAAGAAGCCTTATCACTTGTGTATGATTTGACAGGAACTACAATTTCAGAAGATATGTGGAAAGTATTGGAATTAATGTATGAACTGTTCCAAAAAGATGGCTTTGATTACTTCACAGATATGATGCCATCTCTTCATAACTACATCACAGTGGATACTAATGCCTTTTTATCCAACGAAAATCATATCATAGCTATGTTTAATATGTGTAAAGCTGTATTAGATGGAGATGCTGGTGAAGATCCGGAATGTCATGCTGCAAAACTTTTAGAAGTTATAATATTACAATGTAAAGGGCGCATAGATACTTGTATACCTCCTCTCATACAGCTAGTTTTAGAACGTTTGACACGAGAAGTTAAAACATCCGAGTTGAGAACTATGTGTCTACAAGTTGTCATAGCTGCTTTATATTACAATCCAAATTTGTGCCTTCAAACTATGGAAAGATTACATGGTACTTTAGGTCAATCTTCCGAACCTATTGCATCTCATTTTATTAAACAATGGATTCATGACACTGACTGTTTTTTAGGGTATGCATTTTAATTCACACAACTATTTATTCAAATTTATTTAGTTAATTGAACAAAATCTTTTTTTCTGCAGTTTACACGATAGAAAACTATGTGTTCTTGGGTTGTGTACATTGATAAGCATGGGCCCAAATAGACCACCAGTAGTCAATGAGTGTGCACAACAAATAATTCCATCTCTAATACTTCTTTTTGATGGTCTGAAAAGAGCTTACGCAGCTAAAGCTGCTGAAACAGATGATGAAGATGATGGAAATGATGAAAGTGATTTAGAAGAAGGTTTGAACTTTTTTGTTTTGTTTTTTTTTCATGTATATTATTATGAGGCATTTATATCAATTTACATTCTAGAAGTCTTATCATCAGATGAAGATGAAATTGATGACGCTAGTCAAGATTATTTAGAAAGTCTTGAAGAAAAAGTTAATAAATCATCAAACCAACATATGTTTGGTATAACAACTCAAATACAGCAAGGTGATCACAGATCAGAAGATGATGACGAAGATGACTCAGACTCTGAAGCTAATGAAGAAACAGCTTTAGAGAGTTATACAACACCTCTTGATATTGAAGAATCAAATCAAGATGAGTATATTGTATTTAAGGAAGTAATGTCAAGTATGTTTGATGATTTATTAAAGTTAACCATCATTTGAAAATCGTTCCATTAATAAAGTTTTACTGTATTTTTAGACATTGAAATGACCGATACACCGTGGTACAGTGCATTAACAAGTAATTTAACACAAGAGCAAAGAACATCTTTGACTGAAATCATTGTTTTGGCTGATCAACGTAAGGCGGCTTTAGAGAGCAAAAGAATTGAACAAAGTGGTGGTTAGTTGAGAAAATTGCTCTATTTTTAATATACCTTACAAATTAATAAACACTTAAAATATAAATTTAAATTCATGTTCAATTTTCTAACATTTTTTCTAGGCTATGCTTTTACTTCACAAACTGTACCATCTACTTTTAACTTTGGCGGAGCACCATTGGGTCGATAGATCTAACCCATGTGAACAATTTCAATTTTATTCTTTATCATTTTGAGAGAAATAAATTTATCACTTGGAGCGCACAATTTTAGCATGAATATCTCCTGGACAATTATTAATTTTCTACTCACTACTTTTGTGTAAATTTTGTGTTATTTATAGAGTAAGTCAAATTGAAGGAATATACTCTTCAAGTACTTGTGCTCATGTTTCAAACTAATTACAAGGCTCTTGTACTAATTGGTTATATTGACCAGTACCAAATAAAACTTGTTATTTGTTGATCGTATGTTTGAACATTAATGTCATCATGTTCCTAAAATAGAAATGAACTTATAAAGTAACATGTGATCTTTGGCTGAATATTTCAGAAATTGCCCACTCTAATAATAATATTCAGAAGTAGACAACAAAGATTACATGAATGAAATTCTGGGGCAAATAAAAACAAGTGTTTTGTGACATATTCATTGAACTCCAGAAAAGAAGACAACATTTTTAAACTATCTCTATATATTTGTTAAAAGTGAAGAATAAGGAATTTGTTATAAAATTTGTTGATGTGAAATATAACCAAACTTAAATTTTAGTGAATGATGAAAATATTTTTTTTAATTGTACAAAGCCTAACCATGTATATGTGAAATTGTATGCAAAAATTTCATCAGTCTGTGAACTTTATAATCAATATTCAAGTGTCATTCACCGAAGCTTCCTTTATAAATTGCAAATCAATAAATAATAGCATAGAAATAGTTTAAATCATTTCTTATCCACATGATTTATAAATTTTTAACGTTTTTTGCTATGTTCTAAAAAAAACATATCTATTAGAATAGTATTATAATATCAGTAACTTAAAATATGATTTTACATGAACTATTTTCTTTGTAAAAAAATACATTTTTTTGGAAAATAACTTATCATGATTAAGTAATATAATTAACATTAAACATATGCATTTGATAATTGACATTCACTCTTTTTTATCATTAAGTACTGCGCCCTGTTATTAGAATTACTTACCTCAAACTGATTAATTTCATGAACAGGATTGTCAATTTTTGAAGTGAGTTGGAAATGAATGAAAGGAAATTTAAATAAGATCATTAATTTTTCTTTTACTTCCCAAAAAACTTGCTCAGTCTAAAAAGATTTGTAAGCCTGGAATTTACTTTTTTTTTTTTAAAGTTTAAGATTTTTTGCCATTTTATTGAGTCCAGCAGCGAATTATAAATTCATTTTTCAAATGAAACATAAGTCATACAAATTGGAAGAAAATATAAACAAAAAAATCACGACATCTTTGTTATTTTCAATTAAAACTCGAAATTGGGGAATGAAAAATTCTTTTTTTTTGGATTAAGCTTTTCGTCTTTAATGTGCCAGTTGTACATATATCATGTTATGCGTTGAATTTAAAAAAATGGTATAGAAAAAATTGTACATTAGTTCAACTAAATGTTTGTTTCAATATCAATAGTTGGTTACTGAAAAGCTCAATTTCAATCATTTTGAAGTGATCATCATAAAAAATGAGTTAGTGGTATTAAAAATTGTGCCTCCATTTTTATGTATACTTATTACTTGTAATATAAAATAATATTACACTGTAAAATGAATATAGGGAAATGATTGAGAAATTTTAAGAAATGTTAGAAAAATATTTGTAAAAAATTCATAAAATTTTAGATATTTTTTATTAAAAATTGCACATGAGTCATTGGATCATTTCTCTGGAGTTGTTTCAATTTTTACAATTCAATTGATTTAAAAATTAAAACTAGTATAAATTTTATTTTAATTAAAAATACAGCCCTATGTAGTGTATGTTAGTTTTGCTTGTTTCAGCAGTGTTATATGCAAGTCGGTTTCATAATTTTGTTATATATACATTGATCATAGACCCTACTAAAGTAAAATTCCAAGTCGTATAATTGACTGTTTTTATTTCAACATCAAACTCACTGCTACTAAGTAATTTTATGTAAAAATTGATAGATTAAATGTATTTGAATAAAAATAAAATATAAAAATTATCATTTTGAGGTTGAATAAATTTAAAATCTAAGGGTATATTTGAGTGATTCCAGAACAACGGATAAAAATAACAAATTATTTTTTATTGAATATTTAAATAACTTCTCAACTCAATAAAAAAAATTTATATAAGTACAAATTTTTTTAATTTTGTTATTAATTATTTATTTCATAAAAAGAGTCCATTCTGATAATTTGAGCATCAAATTCTTCTTCTATCTGATGAAATTCACTAAAATTTAACTAGCTTCAATAATTTGTATAATATATTATGTTGTATCATTGCCATTAATACTATATATTAGTATATTTATTTTCATTTTTGCTCATATCAAAGTTAATTGAACTAGCTTACTTGACAATTTAAAAAAGGAAAATTTATTTGAAAAATATAAATGTTTAAAAAAAGTTGTCATCGTTAAGTAAAAAATGAAATTTATTGAGTTTTACTACCCGACAAAATCAGGTAAATTTTGAGGTTAACATTTAATTTAATATCTACTTAACTTCACACTTAGTATATTTTAGTCATCAATTACCAATATAATCATTGAAGAGATTTGTGAAATGTGCCATTTACTTTTAAACTCATATAGACTGATTATTGAAAAGCATAAAATACTTGATGCATTAGATGTTTTGAGATTTGGCAAGATGTAAAAAATGTAAGGATGTATAGAGTAGATACACAGACAATAGCAAACGCACTGCAATAGCCTGCATTCTTCCAAAATTTAAAAATTTTTTGTTTTATTGTGAGTTTTTGTGGAGGTATGCAAATCATTGGTAAATTTGAAGCAGTATATCACTTAAGACATCGCTGGAAATAACATTGTCCAATATAACCTCCTCTCATTGCTTTAATTACATTTTGCTCAAACATTCTTCTATTATTTTGTAGAACATCTGCTGCATCTTTATTCAAAGGGTCTTCAGGATTGGGTTCCTACAAATCAGAGATATGAATCAATATAGTAGAAAAAATGTTTCATACTTCTTTGAGTATATGCTTCAATATTAAAAATGTTAATTGCAAGTTATAAATAAAAGAATATAACAATTTAACGTTTGTATGCTTTCTAACTTACCAAGAAAAGATATTGAAGCCCGTAAACAATTGAATTAATAGTAAGCACTGGTTTCCAATCTTCTCGTAAGATATTTAAGCAAACATTGCCTTCCAAATCAATATTTGGATGATAAACTTGGGTTTCACATTTGACTTTAGGTGGTTCATGAGGATAATTTGGTCCAACTTTAAAACTAAAGACAAATCTTCCACCTTTGTAAAATCCCTATACAAAAACATGTTTGAAAAGATAGCACAAATAAAAGAATTTTTATTATATTAAAATTCATGATGGAAACTAACCTCATCTGGACAAATAATGAGTTTAAATGTCAGTAGATCATCAGGATCAGGAAACTCTGTACCGCAGGTTTTTGGTAGATTTAATTCTGTGATATCTAAAAAAAAGGCCAAGTTCTAAGAAAATTAAAGAAAATTTGAGGAGGTCTAAAAAATAAACATGCATTTCTAAAACAAACTTTGAGATAATGGGAATACTATTCATTAACAATGTAATAACGAGATGCATACCTTTTTGAATCCTCAGCTGCGCTGCTGAAGCTTTTTTTTGAGTACCAGTCTTTGGTGATTCTCCATCTTTCTTAGCATTTTTGAGAGAAAATAGTTTAATCATGTTAAACTATGTACCAATTATTTCGTTCTACGACAACATATAAAAACACACTTGGTTGGCGCGAATAACAACGTAAATGAGCGAATCTTGTTGTTATACTTCTGATGTAGGTATATCAATATCACTGTAGAATTAATAGAATGCAATAAACTTGAAAGCGACAAGAAAAAATTTGATTCTCATAAACTTTATCGTCAACAATAACTTGGAGCGAAAGTGACACTAAAACTTAATTTTGAATATTATTACTCAGCAGCTATTTTTTTTCAAATAAATTTAAAATAGACTTTACGAACTAACGACAGCTATTATTTCACGTTAAACCGTACCTGAAGAAACTAAAACGTTTATTGTTCAGCACTCTATGTATAACGTCCAAGAGTATTTTTCGTGTCTGCTAGTTAACGTATTAAATACAATAGACTTTGAAAACAGATTTTGCTTTTTTTTCTATAAAATTTGCAGTCTGATAAAAGCTGACGTTAGTTGGCGAACAAATATCTACGAGTGAAATGCACAAATACAACTGTGCAAATCAAAAAGTTGACTGTATTTTCGTGTCAACTTTCAATACATTATATGTTCACTCGTTCAATACATATGGTTTTTTGTGAGAAAGTTGTAAGTACGCAGCGAAAGTGAGAGAGCTGTCCAAACTCCAACTCCTAATGCACACTGAATTGGTGTTGTCAAGAACTGTCGATTGCGGATTGCCCGACCCCTAGTGGTAGTCTTCCGAAACCAAGGAAATAGATAAAATTTGAAAATTTTGATTTGATTAAAAATGTTAATTACTGTCTCCTTTCACATATATCAATCATTATTTCAACTGAAAGTTCATACTTAATCATTAATTATAATTTTAGACATTTAAATCTTATCATAAAGTTGTCAAATATTTTTGCTAAAATTAAAAATCAAATGTATCATTTTTGTGATTTTTTTATACCAATAATCAATATAAACAGTGATGAAAAGTTAAAAAATAAATTTATTACATCTTTAAAGTAAGCAAAAGTTTAAAAAATTTTGAAAACAATGGGGGTGAATGTGCTATATTTCGGGCACGTAGAAGAAATATTTCTTTGCTAATTTACAGAGCTTGTGCGTGACGTTTGAAATTTTTTTCAATAATATCTTTTGGTAGAAAAAAGGAACCTTTTGAATGATAAAAAATCGATTAAAGCCAGAAAATGCGAGTCGTTCATTTTTCGGCGATCTTAAAATTGAATTAAAAACTTTTGAATAAAGATTATTAAGGATTATTGCAGGTGATCGAAAACCCCCTAAAAAGAGATTTATGCTGAGAAAATGATATATATATGGGCCAAAATAATACTTTTTTAGATTTTCGTCCGCACGTATATCACCGATCTTGACGCGCTTTTGATATGTTATAGTACATGATAAAAAAGTGCCAAAACCAACATTTTGGACCCCCTCCCCCTTCCTACCTCCCACTTCCGGTATAAACGTCCATTTTCTAGCTATATTTTTTCTGAAGGCCTGAAGCTATTAAAAAATCTGAAAAATTCACAAAAATACTTTTCAACAATGCAAACGATCTTGAATTTTTTCAGATTTTGGAGTTCTTCAGGCCATCAGAAAAAATCATTGAAAATTTTGAAAATTCATATACGGCATTAGGATGCAATAACCTTTTCGAAAATTTTTTTACTTTTTTATTTCATTAAAAAAAGTAACCTAAAATTTTTTCAAATTTTTTCAGAGATGTGAACGCACCTTTTGAAGCCAAAAACCCCTTTTTTTTGACGAAAATAAGTTTTTTAGGGCGATACGAAGCCTTGAAAAATCTGGGAAAATTTTTTTCTTGTTTTTTTCATCAAAATACGTAACCTCAAATTTTTTTAGATTTTTTAAATGAAGGCGATAGTTTATAGAGTCGAAAAATGCTATTTTTAACAAAAAACGGTTCCTAGAACCCGATGGTTCCGGTAAAAAAATTTGAAAATATTTTTGTTGAATTCCTTGTCAAATTTTCATAAAATTCGACTGTTTCAAGTTTCCGATTGAAGCCTCCTAGCTCAATCTAGAGCATCAAAATA